>CM021108.1:268621183-268897333 GCA_007115665.2 Sequoiadendron giganteum
GAGACAAGCACCTTCTTTACATATTTTATGGTGTTCAACACAATTGAGTAACTCTTCATAGTCATATTCCAAGTCTATCTAGATCAATTGTTGTGTATTTTGAAGGTATGGATGTTGTGTAAAATTTTTTAGGACCTACCATTGATGATATAACATATTTTATTAGTTAACATACAATATTTTAAGTATAATATATTTTGAAATAAACACATAATTGAGAATTAATATCATACTTGTATATTTCATTGATGTGGATCTCCCCGTGAATTCCATGCATGAACAATAGAATTACAATATTCTTATGCATTTTTTCTTTAATGATCATTTCCCCAATTAAGGTTGTCTATGTTCAATGCTCCCTCTAACTATATAAATCCATGCATACATGGTGATCCTCTATGCTTCCATTCATATCTTGACCAATAATATTTTACTTTCATTCCCTTTTACATTATTTCCTTTCAAAATATTGTCTATTGTACGTGCATGTAATATGCCACAATATGTGGATAGTCAATAATATTTTGTCATAGCCACTTTTCTGCTTCTTGTGGATTATTTTGTGGTGTTCCTAACTAATGCAGGAGCATCCATGGCTCAGTGAAATTCTGTGTCAACTTGAAGGTTTTATTTTTGAAATTTTCAAATTTGGTGTGATGGATTTCATGTTTGATTATTGAAATTCATATTTTGGTGTGAAATTAAATATTTTGTGATGTGGAAAAATTTGAATTTGGACTTGATTTCAAATTGGTGAAGAGAAATCATGGATAATATGCTTTAAAACTAAAAAAGCAGAAAAAAGAAATTTATGGTGTGGATTTATTGGAGCCATTAAAGCCATTTGTAATGCATATTTTAAATTTTCACAACTCTTAAAAAATAGGAACCCAAGAGGTGTGCGCCCAGGTTGAGGAATCTTCTTTTTTGCTTTATTTGTGAAAGCATTAAAGCCATTTTAAAGCCATATTATATTTGGGCCTAAGTTTGGAAGATTACAATGCATATTTTACTCAAGATTGAATATTAAATTATATTTTATTTACCTTTCCTGGAGGTAGTGTTGATTTTTCCTAGGGGGTTTTGGAATGCAAGCAAAATGTAAATGAAATGCATTGGAAATGTCATTCCAGGAAAGCATGAGAAGATAAAAGTGAATTTCTTTCATTTTGAGTTAGTTTTTCAGAGAGGAAAAATATAGGAAGAGAAGAAGGGCATTGCTCACTTTCAGATGGGGATTCCTTTGTGGGATTGACAGATTTCAGTGTGTTGATAGAGGAAAAATCAACACAAGTTGTGTAGATTGAAGACATTGTTTGTGGAGTGCTTTGAAGTTGCAGGTGTTGGGGAGAATATTGACTCTAAGATTTGATTTGCTGCTAAAAGTCAGATTGTGTGTGATTTCCAAGGGTTTCATATGGATTTTTACAGTCTTCACCTTTTATTGAAGTGTAATAGTTTGATTTTCCATTAAATAATACAAAAATATTTTCCAATTGCACACTGCAATCTAGGCTTGAATTTGTGTTCCTTTCTTTCTATGTATGTGAATGAAAATTATTTGTGAGATTTTTAATTTTTATTTACAACAAATTATTTTAAATTAAATAGCTCATACACTAGGATTGTGACTGTGGTGCTGCAAAAACAAAAAAAAATTGCAAGATGAGCCCCACGAGGTAGGGGAAGCAGTAGAGGAGGAGCAAATAATTTTGTTAGAAATGATGAATTTAGAGCCTTGAGAAGGTAGGTTGAAACTTTGAAAAATGAGATAAGGAGAGGATTTGCAAGAATGAGATATCCAAGAAGTGAAGATGATGAAGATGAAGGTGAAAGTACAAAGAATGCTAGTTTAGATATTGAGCAAAGAGAAGAAATTGCAGCAGTTGCAAATGACCCACTATTGAAAGCTTTAATGAAGATGGGAAATAGACCGAAGATGGAGGTGCATACATTCAATGGAATTTTGAACCCAAAAGAATTGATAGATTGGCTTAACGAAATGGAAGATTATTTTGAATTTGAGGAGGTAGAAGACCTTGATAAAGTGAGATTTGCTAAGACAAGGTTGAAAGGGCATACTTCAATATGGTGGAGAGAAGTCCAATTAGAAAGGAGAAGATTCCCAAATGGGATAAGATGATAGATAAATTAAAAAGGTAGTTTATTCTAGTAGATTATGAGTTAAATTTTCTCAAGATGATGCAAGGAAACAAAAGTGTTAAAGATTATATAGAAGAATTTCATAAAATCCTCATAAGAACTGAACATTTAGAAGTAACTGAGGAAAATATTTCAAGGTAAGAATGGGTTGCGGTCAACCATTTAAGAAGAAATAGAATTGGTTAGAGTTGTTACAATGGAAGATGCCTATCAAATGGCATTGAAGATAGAGGAAAGGTTAAATAGGAGATTTTAAAGCAAACAAAGGGGAGCAGCTCATGGAGGCAAAACAATAGGAAATCCATACAAGAATGATGAAAATTAGAAAAAGAGTTTCAAAAATGAAGAGGGAAGAAATAGAGAAAAAAAATATGAGGATGGAAAAACTCAAGAGACCAAAATTTCAGAGGTAGAGGTAGAGGACATGGTTATGGAGGAGGCCCATTTAGAGGCACTTGTTACAAATATGGGAAAGAAGGCCATCGAGCCTATGATTTCCCACAAGAAGAAAATCCAAAAAGGAGTCAATAATACCAAAGGAGAGTATAAAATTTTAATGAGGAAGAGGTATATTCTTCACAATCCAAAGATTCTAAAGATGGAGAGGTTTTGATGACAAGGAGAGCACTCTTGAATGAAGACAATGTGTCTATGCAAAGAGAGAAGTTGTTCATTACAAGGTGCAAGTGTGAAGTAAATGTGTGCAACATCATAGTTGATAGTGTCAGCATGGACAACCTTGTGTCCAATGAGATGGTGAAAATTTTGAAACTTGAGAGGAGAAAACACCCAAATCCATACCGGATTACTTGGGTGCAAGATAATCAGAAAATGTTGGTAAGTGAAAAATGCAATGTGAAGTTTAAAAATGGGAATTACCATGATGAGATTCTTTGTGATATCATCCCTATGGATGCTTGTCACATTTTTCTTGGAATTCCATGGGAATATGACCCAAAATCCATACATTATGGGTGTGCTAACACCTAACCATTATGAGAGATGGAGTGAAACATAAGCTAAAACCTTTGAAGGAGGAAAAGGTTCAAGTTTTTGGTAATGCTCGAGTTTATTTTGTTGATGAAAGAATATTTCTTGAAGGTATGAAGCATGAGACATTTTTTTTTGCTATTATTCTTAAAGTTACCAATGAAGTTGTAGATGAATTTCCTATAGAGGTTGTTGATTTTCTGCAAGAGTTCAAGATGATTATTTTAGATAATGTGTTGGAAGGACTCCCACCAGTGAGAAAAATTAGTCATCAAATTGATTTGATTGCAAGGGAAAGTTTGCCAAACAAGGCAGCCTATAGAATGTCACCTATAGAGAATGAAGAGGTAAATAGATAAGTTGCTGATTTGTTAAAGAAAGGTTTGATAAGAGAGAGTTTAAGCCCGTGTGCAGTGTTTGTTGTTTTGTCACCAAAGAAAGCAGGAGAATGGAGGATGTGCACGGACTCCAGGGCTATCAACAAGATTACTATAAAATAAATATTTTCATTACCAATGGATGGATGATATCATGGATTGCTTGAGTGGAGCAACATATTTTAGAAATATTGATTTCAAGAGTGGGTATCACCAAATAAGATGCGTGAAGGAGATGAATAGAAGACATCATTCAATACAAAGTAAGGTTTGTATGAGTGGTTATTCATGCCATTTTGGATAAACAATGCACCTAGTATGTTTATGAGGTTAATGAATGAAGTGTTGAAATATTTCTTGGGAAGATCTGTGATTGTATATCTAGATGACATTTTAATTTTTAGCAAGACTCTTGAGGAGCATTTGATGCATATTAGACTTGTTTTTGAAAATCTTAGAGATGAAAATTTGTTGATTAACCTCAAAAAGTGCAGCTTTGTGAAGATGGATTTGGTGCATTTAGGATTTTTTGTTTTAGGGGAAGGCATCAAGATGGACCTAGAAAAGGTAAGAGAGTTATTCTAGAATGGCCAACACCAAGGAGTGTAACTGAGGTAAGATCATTTACTGGATTAGCAAAGTTTTATAGAAAGTTCATCAAAGGTTTTAGTAGAATATGTGCACCACTAACTGAAACTATGATGGGTGATAAGAAGTAATTTAAGTGGAATATAGGGGCAGCGAAGAGCTTTGATTTTTTGAAGAGTAAAGTTACAATGCAACTTGTTCTAGCACTTCCAGATTTCAGCGAGGTGTTCCAAGTGGATTGTGATGCAAGTGGGAATGCTATTGGGGTTATTTTAGGCCAAGAAGGTAAGCCTATTTCATATTTTAGTGAGAAGCTTAATGATGCTAAGAAAAAATATTCAATTTATGATCAAGAGTTTTATGCAGTCATTCAAGCACTTAATAAATGGAGACATTATCTTATGCCAAAAGAATTTGTTTTGTATATTGATCATCAAGCACTCCAATACTTGAGTATTCAAGGGAAGTTGAGTCAAAGACACATGAAATAAACTTACACATTTTTTTTAAAATATAGGAGTGGGAAGTCTAACAAAGTTGTTGATGCTTTGAGTAGAACACAAGGTTTTTTGATTGAAATGCAGGTTGAAGTTGTGGGTTTTGATGAACTCAAGAATATGTATGAAGGGGACTTGGATTTTGGAGAGGCATGGAAATCTTGAAAAGAGCCTATTGCAGCAAATAGAACCAAATGGTTTGATTATTTAATCCAAGATAATATGTTGTTTGAAGGTAACAAGTTATGCATTCCTAGAAGTTCTATGAGGCTGAATTTAATTATAGAGAAACATAGTGGTGGACTTGCAGGGAATTTTGGTTTTGAAAATACTATTGCATTGGTTGGAGAGAAATATTATTGGCCTCAATTGCAAAAATATGTGAGTAAGTATGTGCAAGTTTGTAGAGTGTGTCAAGTGGCAAAGGGAGTGAGTCAAAACATTGGTTTGTATCAACCACTACCAGTACTAGAGAAACCATGGGAGGACATAAGTATGGATTTTGTTCTTGGCTTACCAAGGATACAAAGAGGACATGATTCTATCTTTTTTTTGGTAGATAGGTTCTCTAAAATGGCACATATAATACCTTGTTATAAGACTAATGATGCAATGAATGTTGCAGATTTTTTATTCGAGGAAGTTGTGAGGCTTCATGGAATTCCAAAGAGCATTGTTTCTAACAGGGACACCAAGTTTGTTGGCTACTTTTGGAAGACCTTGTGGAAGAATCTTAACATTGAATTGAAGTTTTTCTCAGCATACCATCCTCAAATAGATGGTCAAATGGAGGTGGTGAATAGAAGCTTGGGAAATTTGTTGATATGCTGGTTGGAGACAAACCAAAAGGATGGGATTTAGTATTACCACAAGCTGAGTTTTCCTACAAAAACTTAGTTAATAGAAGCACAAGTATGTCATCATTTTATATTTTCTATCACAGCAGCCCAAGAGTTGTTTCAGACTTGAATAAGCTTGATAAAGATGTGAAAAAGAGTGCAGACGTTGAAGATTTTGTAGAGCACATGAAAGGCCTTCATGATGAGGTTGGAGATGAAGTGATGGTGCATTTGAGAAAAGAAAGGTTTCCAGTGGATACATACAATAATCTCAAGATGAAGAAGTTTGGCCCATGTAAGATTGTGAAAAGGAATGATTTTGATGATGCATATGAGGTAGAATTACCAAATGAGCTTAATATTTCTCCAGCTTTTAATATTTCAATCCTGACCATGTTTTTTGAAGGTGAAAATGATGAAGTTTCAGCAATAAAACATCCACCAGCACTCACACATAGTTTTGAAAATGAAAATATTGAAGAAATTATTGACAATGGGGTGAAAAGAAGTACAAGGAGGAAGCAGTACATGGAGTATTTGGTGAAATGGTTTGGGAGGCCTATGGAGGACTCTTCATGGTTGTTTGAGGTTGAGGTTATTCAGCTTGTATATCCTCTTGGAAAGTGATAGGATCACTTTTCTTCTACCATGGGTGTCTGATGCATGAGCATCCATGGCTCAATGCAATCCTATGTCAACTTGAAGGTTTTTTTTTTAATTTTTCAATTTTGGTGTGATGGATTTCATGTTTGATTATTGAAATTCATATTTTGGTGTGAAATTAAATATTTTGTGATGTGGGAAAAAATGAATTTGGACTTGATTTCAAATTGGGTCAAATTGGTGAAGAGAAATCATGGAGAATATGCTTTAAAACTAAAAAAGCAGAAAAAAAAAAATTTATGGTGTGGATTTGTTAAAGACATTAAAGCCATTTTTAACTCATATTTTAAATTTCCACAACTCCTAGAAAACAAGAACCCAGGAGGTGGGCGCCTAGGTTGAAAAATCTTCTTTTTTGCTTTATTTGTGAAAGCATTAAAGCCATATTGTATTTTGGCCTAAGTTTGGAAGATTACAATGCATATTTTATTCAATATTGAATATTAAATTATATTTTATTTACCTTTCCTCGAGGTGGCATTGATTTTTCCTGGGGGGTTTTGGAATGCAAGCAAAATGTAAATGAAATGCATTGGAAATGTCATTCCAGAAAGCATGAGAAGATAAAAGTGAATTTCTTTCATTTAGAGTTATCTTTTTAGAGAGGAAAAATACAGGAAGAGAAGAAGGGCATTTCTCACCTTCAAATGGAGATTTCTTTGTGGGATTGACATATTTGAGTGTGTTGACAGAGGAAAAATCAACACAATTTGTGTAGATTGAAGACATTGTTTGTGGAGTGCTTTGAAGTTGTAGGTGTTGGAGAGAAGATTGACTCCAAAATTTGATTTTTTCCTGAAAATCAGATTGTGTGTGATTGCCAAGGGTTTCATATGGATTTTTACAGCCTTCACCTTTGATTGGAGTGTAATAGTTTGATTTTCCATTAAATAATACAAAAAGATTTGCCAATTGCACACTGCAATCTGGGCTTCAATTTGTGTTCCTTTCTCTCTCTCTGTGAATGAAAATTATTTGTGAGATTTTTAATTTTTAGTTGCAAAAATTATTTTAAATTAAATAGCTCATACACTACTAACATTAGTTCATACAAATATGGACAATACATATATACTGCACTCAAAGTAAACAAAATTGTTGGTGTTCTAATTTGTTGCAAGAGGGTAGTTAATTTAGCTTGATATTTTTTCTAATAAGATGTTGTACCCTTTAGTGTTGTACCAAAATGCATCAAGCAATCAACTAGATGTGAGTTGGGTATTTTCCCATATTCTCTTGTAACTCATTGATTGTGATTGAAATGCATTGAAATCTCTTTTTGAAAAACAAAAAAAATGATTTTTTTGCATGATGTCTCATAATCATGTTCATCATATAATATCTAAATCATGGGTGTTATCCAAAAAAATAATCTCTATATCCAAATAAATACTTAACAAACTCATGTAGATGGACTCTCCTTATTTGTGGTTCTAACCAATCACATCATCCAATATAAATAGTGTTGGAAAATCCATATCAAGTAATCCTTGACTGACATTCTCATTTACTGGAGATGTTCCAATTCCTAGTCAATCAATTAGTGATCTGAGATCTAGATTAGGGTTATTTACCCATGCATGAATTAGTTCCATCTCTCTTTGAATATTTGGTGGTTTTGATGCCATTGATATAGCATGATAAATAATGTTTCCTTCATCCACCTATATCATTGGACCCACAAACACATATTCATTTGCATCTAGATCAAACTCCATATGCAAAAAGTTTAACTGGCTAAAAATGTTTCCATATAAATTTCATGTAAGCTCACTAAGAGAATTTTCATAAATTTGAACATCTCTATAGAACTTATGATATGTTTTATTTTATATTTTAGTTCTTTGTACACCCTCTCTCTATTGGTCCTATAAAATTATAGTTTATTCCACATTGGTCCTTACTTCGAACAATAATAATTGATAAATATTTTATTCGATGAGGTAAATTTTAGCTATTTCTTTTACTTGTGGAAAACTTAAAGTATGTTATTTATATTTATACAAACCTTTGGTTTCATGTGTGACTTGAAGAATTGGGTTGATGCATGCTATCAAAATTTCCTCAATTTGTGTTAATGGTTATGGACTAGGATCCATGTTGTTTAAAGCTGAAAATTGGTGTTCATGATTCTCTTGTTGACATCTATTACAAATAGGACCTTCGGGTTGTTAGAACTGTAAATTTCCATCAAAAACCCTAAGGTTTTCCCATTTTAATCCCATTATTTCCCTATCTTTTTATAAAAAATTCATATTCCCCATCTAAACCTTATACTGTTGCCTTAATATTTATCATTTTATATCATACCGCTTTACCACGGCCTCCCACAATGGGCTCGCGGCATGGCGGTAGTGGCTGAAGGAGAGGGCATGAAGTGTTTACTGCCACACTGCGCATGGTCAATTCATTGACCGCGGTATCGTGGGGCAGTGAGAAAACTGTTAGTAGTGGCAGTTGAAGCAAATACCGCAGTACCGCACGTTGTTAAACCACAAACCACAGTGACCGCGGTAACAGTTAGCAAATAGTGGCGAGGTGGCAGAGATAGCAGTTCGCGGCTACTGAAGTACCACTGGAAATTGGGCCAATGACTACGGTAGCATGGTAAATGTGGGAATAGCCAACGCGGTAAACCGTTAGCAACCGGCGATGCAACAGTCAAGAAACTATATAGCATTACCACTGGCCATCATTTCATACACCACGGTAGTGGTTAGCAGATGGCAAAGGGAAAGCCACTGCGGTACTGTGGATGGTCTCTGAGTAGACCGTGGTGACCATGGTGGATGGTTTGTAAGCAGCGAAGGAAGCAGTCGAAGAGGCTACTACGATATCGCAAGCGGCTCCAATGAAGACCGTGGTAGCGCGGTAAACTGTTTGCAGTCAGCGATACGGTTACCATGATACCACAACCAGACAAGACATAGCTGGCGGTAGAGTGGTAAAAGTGATAAACGGCCATGAAGATATAAAGTGTAAAGGTGGGAAAGGTATATGGAAAAATAAAAGGCATAGGACTATAGTTTAAACATTTAATTTTCCGATAAGGCAATATAATTAAATGTTTTAATTTATATCAATAGAATGTGAACAGTTGTAACAAGTAGAATGAAGGGTCGTGACCCTTGATCTGTAATGTATAAATATTTGCAAAAATCTGAAGAAGGGAGTGGAGTGGGAGTTAGATTTTTCCCGAGAAGGGACTAGAATGTAAATAATGACAGAGCCTTTTTTGAAGCAGATCAATGGACAAATCATTTTGAATTGGTGAAACTTTTTATGTTTTCAGTTGTTGTGATATAATAATTTATATTTATTATGTGGATTGTCTCCAAATTGAAGTCTTAAATCATTTAAATCAATGTATCGAGCATGTGTTTGATTTATCATAGTGCAAATTTCACTCTGTGTGATTTGGTTGATTGGTGTTTGCAAGTCAGAGTTAAATTCTTTTAAACAAGTCACAGTGATTTAGTATTTCTTTTGGACTGTTGAAGTAGAACCCGATAAGAAAATATTCCAACACTATTTATGCAAGCCATAAATTAATAAAGTCATGTGCCAGTCATTAGGTTTCATTTTTCAAAGTGCCTAACAACTAGAATTATGACAGAGAGGGAAAAACATACAATTCTTGATAATTTGACTCCATTGCCCATGTGGATTGAAGGAACTGATTTGCCTCAACCTAGAGATAAAATTTCATACAAATAATATTTTCAAATCCTTTCATTTGTGCAGTAGAAGTAGGAGTAGTGTACTAATTTTATCTGTCCACTACCATTTTCCATTTTGGATAGATTGATCAACCTGGAAACATATTTCAATCTGCATTATTCATTTAGGTACACCCGCCTTGGTCTAGCAACCTAAAGAGAAGAAGGTACAATTGCATCGATTGGCCTTGTACGTTGGCCAATAATTGGAAAATCCATTGGGGATTTACTCAGGAAAAAATTTCAGCCTTTCCATTTATAGAGTCAGCAAAGTTTCACATTTTTTGGAGATTTCACTGGGAGCAAACCAAAACAATATCATAATCATTCTCATTTTCCTACTTTTAGAAAATTAGGTGGTGACTTTGTTTTAATTTGATATATAATGCATGGATGTTGTGGAGCAATAAAATTTTGTCAAGATGTCAGGAGCAGAAAGAAGACACCATTCAATAAAAGATTTTGAAGAATTGGAACAACAATAGTTATACTGGAAACGAAAAACATGACAAGTGGAACAACGACTGTTGCAATTGGGAGCCGAATGTGTTCCAAATACATCACCAAATAAGTCATCATACAGTGGGAATGAATACACAAATGCCAGTAGATCTTGGAAACCACATGATACAACTGAGAACTTCGACAATGAAGATAATATTCTCTATTCACAGCAAAATAATTATGCATCTCAGTTACCACATCAAATGAATGTTCATTCTATCTCTCCTGGACAAAGATTTGTAAGATATCGGGATCGGAAATATAATCCATATCATGAGCATTGTACCTATCAATACCAAATGCCATATCAAAGTGTGCAACATAATGCCATCTCTCGTGGATGTGTGAATCAAAATCTACAAAAAGGTACATGTCAAAATCAAATATCTGCAAAGAAAAATGGAGAGTATATTTGTGTTCAAGAAAGAAACAAAAGTCTTTTGGATGCTTTCCTTAGTGTAAGAAGATGTAAAGGAGAATCTGGATTTTCTTTGTTCAAAAGAATGATGGATATTTCTAAGCAAATACCTATTAGTTTCCCACCTAGTAGGTCTGAAATCATTGAGCAGTTCATAAAAGTATATGAGCCAAATCCAATCTATTGGCCTGAATCATGGGTACCAGTTGCCTATAATCAATTAAATGAATGGATTGGCATTTGTAGATAAGAAAAGGAATGAGGACACTATCAGATATGAAGATAATTATGAGATGACTGATAAGTATGAAGATGAATTTGTTGATGACCAATTTTCCACTTTGGGAAATGATTGCAGCATTAATGATATTGGTGGGGACACATCATCTAGGGAGTACATCAACACTACTTCAGAAGCTGAATTAGAAGATGATATCATGTTTTCCAATAGTGTAGATATGGAAAGTATCTCTGGCATAATAGATTGTGATCCAGATTATGAGGATGAACTTGTGAATTTACAATGGGATGATTGTTGCATTTATTATGAAGATCAAGAAGAGGTTGGAGACATGGTTGAAGATATGGAAGCAGAAACCTGTTCACTCAACAGTGAGCAAGTTTCAGATTTGTTAACTCTGCAATACCAAAAATATGCACACAAAGATGATTCTAAATTTTTGGGTCCAGCCTACATCTGCTTTGATAGTGAGGATACTATATGTAACAATTCATATGACTCCATGTGCATCTCTCAGTTTGATGATGAAATCTTTGAAGTTGATCAAAGATCCATGTCTGTCCAAGAAGAGGTATGTGATTTGAATATTTTTTGTCTACAAAAGGAAGATATTGGTTTGCATGTTATTGAGGATAAGTTTCCAACATTTGTTGATTCAAGTATGTGTGAGGTTGACTGTCTAGATCAAGAGTGTGTGTCAATGACAATTGATGATGGGAAAGAACTACAGAGTTTTTTTGATTTGATTGATTCAGAAAATATTGATGAGATAGAATTTTTTAATTTCCAAGAGAAGCATTTAGATTTTTAGATCCCAATGCAGCTACTGGATCATTCAACAACATATGATGATGAGCAATATTTTGTTGAATATAGATACACTTTGTATGCTGAAGATGACAAATATTTTTCATATGATAGTAAGAATAATGAAATGCAGACTAACGAGATGAATATGAATCAGATTGAATACAATGATTTCCTAAAGGTTTTCAATAACAGTTCATGTTGTAGGGTAGTTGGAATGTATAGTTTCAAAAGAAACCTAATGAGCTCTAATCAAAACAAACTCTATGACAAAGGAAAGTGCAGGTTTTTCTCTTTGGGGTGGCCTGGGGCCATTCCTTGTGGTCTAATTTTTTGAACCAGAGCAGGTACAGAGGATTAAGGATTGCCAATACATGGACAATTCTTAGCATTTCCTCTTTCAAATATTCTCTTCCATGCACAGTAGTTTAGGAGTTTCCATTTCTCCATTTTGCTCCTTTTTCCATCTGTGCTCTGTTCATTCCTTCCATTGTCCCTTTCCTTCATTTTTCATTTACTCGGTCTACTCTACCAAAGATACTTTGGATTCTTGCAGCGATTGAGCAATCACTCATCCCCAATAGGAGCCACTATTAAAACTATAAATTTCCATCAAAAACCCTAAGGTTTTCCCATTTTAATCTCATTATTTCATTATCTTTTTATAAAAAAATCATATTCCCCACCTAAACCTTATACCGTTGCCTTAATATTTATCTTTTTATATCATACCACTTTACCATGGCCTCCCATAATGGGATCGTGATATGGTGGTAGCGGCTGAAGGAGCGGGCATGAAGTGTTTACCACCACACCATGCGTAGTCAATTCATTGATCATGGTATCGTAGTGGCAGTGAGAAAACCGTTAGCAGTGGTAGTTGAAGTAGATACCACGGTACCGTGCATGATTAAACCACAGACCGTGGTGACCGTAGTAACAGTTAGCAGATGGTGGTGAGGTGGTAGAGATAGCAGTTGGTGGCTACCGCAGTACCACTAGCAGTCAGGCCAGTGATCGCGGTAGCGTGTTAAACGTGGGGATAGCCTGTGCGGTAAACCATTAGCAACCGGTGATGCAACAGTGAGGAAAATATACCGTGTTACCATTTTTCAGCATTTCATACACCATGGTAGTGCAGTAAACCATGGTAGCAGTTAGAAAATAGTGAAGGGGAAGCCACCACGGCACCGCGGATGGTCTCCGAGTAGACCGTGGTGACCACGGTGGACAGTTTATAAGCGGTAAAGGAATCATTCAAAGAGGCTACCGCGATACCGCAGGGGGCTCCAATGAAGACTGTGGTAGCATGGTAAACTGTTTGCAGGTAGTGATGCGATTACCGTGATACTGCAGCCACACAAGACATAGTCCGTGGTAGAGCAGTAAAAGTGATAAACGGCCATGAAGATATAAAGTGTAAAGGCAGGAAAGGTATATGGAAAAATAAAAGGCATAGGACTATAGTTTAAACATTTAATTTTTTGATAAGCCAATATAATTAAATGTTTTAATTTATGTCAGCAGAATGTGAACAATTTTAACGGGTAGAATGAAGGGTCACGACCCTTGATCTGTAATGTATAAATATTTGCAAAAATATGAAGAAGGGAGTGGAGTAGGAGTTAGAGTAGGAGTTAGATTTTTCCCGAGAAGGGACTAGAATGTAAATAATGACAGAGCCTTTTTTGAAGCAGATCAATGGACAGATCATTTTGAATTGGTGAAACTTTTTATGTTTTCAATTGTTGTGATATAATAATTTATATTTCTTATGTGGATTGTCTCCAACTTGAAGTCTTAAATCATTTAAATCAATGTATCAAGCATATGTTTGATTTATCATAGTGCAAATTTCACTATGTGATTTGGTTGATTGGTGTATGCAAGTCAAAGTTAAATTTTTTTAACAAGTCTCAGTGATTTAGTATTTCTTTTGGATTGTTGAAGTAGAACCCAATAAGAAAATATTCCAGCACTATTTATGCAAGCCATAAATTAATGAAGTCATGTGCCAGTCATTAGGTTTCATTTTTCAAAGTGCCTAACAACTAGAATTATGACAGAGAGGGAAAAACATATAGTTCTTGATAATTTGACTCCTTTACCCATGTGGATAGAAAGCACTGATCTGCCTCAACCCAGAGATAATATTTCATACAAATAATATTTTCAAATCCTTTCATTTGTGCAGTAGGAGTAGGAGTAGTGTAGTAATTTTATCTGTCCACTACAATTTGCCATTGTGGATAGATTGATCAACCAGGAAACATATTTCAATCTGCATTGTTCATTTAGGTACACCCACCTTGGTCTAGCAGAACCTAAAGAGCAGAAGGTACAATTGCATCAATTGGCCTTGTACGTTGGCCAAAAGTGTAGTAAGAGCTTGGCAAACTCTTCTGGTTAAAACCTGCATTTTTGAGACCCAACACAGGTATTCGTATAACCTTCAATGAAAGATAAATTTCTTCACCAATGTAGCACATACTTGGTGTAGCATGTTTGTCTAGTCCATGTCAAAATATCATTTATGAATTCTTCAAATCAATGTCAACATTTATATTATTATTAACTATTTTATGATCCCTTCTATTTTGAGTTCTTTGCAATTGTCTTTTTTTTCTTTGTTGATATGTTAACTCCTCTTGTGAACTATTATTTTCTACATGATTATTTGTATCAACATTCATTACATCCTGAAATCTATTATTTGGTGTTTGCAACACATGGTCTATTGTAATAGAATTCATCCCTTTAGAACTAACTTAAACATTCCCATAAGATTGACAATGTCTTCTTGTCAATATATATTGTTCCTTTTGAGATTTTTGTGCACGATGTGTTATCATATCATCAAATTGCTGTCTAATTTTTGCTTCAATATTTTTCACTATCATATTTTCCCTATGTTTAACATGTCTTTCTCTATCATTTTAGTTACGTCGATTTCTTAATTCTTGTATCTATACATCACTCATTTGTTCAAATCATTGTCTCGTATAATTTTATGAATATTCTCTATGTTGTTCTCTTCATTTCTCTTCATTTTGAAGACTTCTTACTTCCTCTCTTTGTGCATCAACCATTTGTTCATATCACTACCTCATATAATTTTAAGCATATATTATCTTTGATATTCTCTTTGCTACTCTTCATTTTCAAAATTTAACCTTGGGCAAGGCATCCTATAAATTATAATAAAATGTGTTTATCGTGTTATAATACATTTTAATGATACATTCTAAACAACTAAATGTATAAATAATCATCAATATTGATAAAATACCTTTAAAGTCTTCTTTTTATTTTATAAAATCACCAAAAATGTAGTAAATTATTCTACCCATAATATTCTTAACAATTCATAATAGCACTTAACTTAGATGACACTTTAAATTATAAATTAATTGCATTCCTTCCTATAAACAACTCATTTTTAATATAATTCAAATATTCAACATGCAAATTAATTTTCAAAGTAACCTATCATTAATATTTATAATAAATTCTAAGATGTCTTTTAGAATTTAGATTTTGTTTGCTGATTTATATTTTTCTCTATCTGACATGTTAAATTTCATATATTAGTACGATTAATAGTGTGTAATAGAATATTGATGAAGAAAATTGTAGGTTGAAATATAGTGTATATTTCAACTTACACATGTACCCATTTCTTTTGTTATTGACACTTTAAATTGTAATTATATTTATCACTATAAACAACTCATTTTTAAATAATTCAAAAAGTCATGATGCAAATTAATTCCTAAATTAATCTATCACTAATAATTGTAATAAATTTCTACCATGTCTTTCAAATATTAGACCTTACTAATTGATTTACTTATAATTTTTAGAGAAACTTTAAATTACAAATTTAAGTAATTCAAAATTTAATATATAAATTGAATTGTGAATAATAATAATAATAATAATAAGACAATGATGGATTTGAGCAAGGGTCTTGTGAAACATGATAAGCAAGAGGAATGATTCGCTGATGTGGAGGGTTTGGAAATGGATGGTGCTTAGGATGATGCTCAAGTCATGCGTAGTTTTTTGTATGACCAGGGATTTGAGATGATACCCAAGGAAAGCAATAAGTGAACCATGCAGATTGCAGCAAAAAATGTTAATATTGAAGTTATGGAGGAGATTGTTGATATCATGATTCTTGATCCTTTTCTACACTAAAAGATAGAAAGGCTTAAAAAGCAAGTTGTCATTTCAAAGTTTATTGACATATAACAAACCCAATGGATCATATTAAGTGATGGCCTTCTCACACTTGAGTGTGGATGAATCCTAAGATTAATTTCTTGGTGCTAGGGTTTATACAAATTGTCTTCCATTCAAAACTTGACAAAGACCAAATCCTTAGGGGGGGTCATGGTTCATGGGGAACACAATTCTTTATGCTAGGGCTTGGTCTCCTAGCTTCAAACCCTACTCAAAACCTATCAAGGTGATATCTGTCTAGATTAGGATGTACAAGCTCACACAAGAACTCAGAAAAAAAAGAGGTATTTAGGTTCATTGGGAACTCATTAGGGGAGTATATGTAGTGTTTGAATCCTCAAGGCAATAGCATTCCCATGCCCTTCACACGCATCTATGTGATTTTGGACTTATGTAGACCCATAGTGCACACAATCTAGTTGTCCTCTATTATGGGTGAGAGGATTCAACAATTAGACTATGAATGCTTTCCCATTAGATGTTTTGGATGAAAATTAATCATACACACAACCAAGTTTTGTGAAAAGAGGAACAAAGAAGCTAAGAACAAGGTTAAATTTTTGGCTCATCTTAAGTCCTTGATTTGATCTAATGAAAAGAAGTAGGCTTCTCCAAATGCAAATGGAGGAGGTATCTATCATGATAGGAATGCAAGTCCTTTGCCTCTTGAGTCTCTAAAAAATGGTACCAAGCCCCCTATCGGGGAGCTTGATGGGTTTGTTTGGGTTCGGGACTAAGGGATCTATTCTCTAAGGAGGAGGTGGTTAGAGGTGGATCCATAATTAGGGAAAAGATGAGGAATGAGAGGCAAAGTTAATTACCCCTATTTTTGTGTAGAATGATGAGAGGATTAGAACCAAACCTGTGAAGGGAGACCATACTGATAGGGTTAAAGACCCTAATTTTATTGGAGGAGAGGAATCAAATAAGGGGAATGAATGGTCCATAACCACTAGGAGAACAAAAAAAATTGGAGGGAAAAACAACATTCCAATTGATGGTAGAGGTACTAATAACAAGAGTAGAAAGGAAAATTCCTTTAAGGAAAAACTATAGGCCCTAGAGGAAGTTGAGAATGGCACATATTCCTCGATGAGGTAGTTAGTGTCAGATAGAGGAAAGAATCTCTCAAAACCTAGGAGGTCATGAAGATCCTATGCTAGAATGCTTGTGGCCTTAAAGGCGCAGAGAACTGTCGTTTACTCAAAAATCTTATAAAGGTTGAATTCCCTGGAATTATTATTATGTAGGAAAATAATATGGAGAAGGACGGATTGATCAAATTTATCTTAATATTTTTGAGAAATGGTGACGGGTTTATTAGAAGACATTGAGGCCATTTGGTTGGAATGGAAGAAATTTTTCTAGACCCTCAAGGAAATAAAATTCTCGCAACATTCATGCACATTTGTGTGAATTTATACTTAAGTAGACTCCTCATGTGCATGATCTGGTTGTCCTCTATCCTGGGTGAGAGGCTTCAAAAAATTTACTATGATTTCATACCCATTATATGTTTTGGATGCGGCTTGATTGGGTGCACAACAAAGTTTTACGAAAAGAGGAACAAAGAAGTTGGGAATAGGGTTGGATTTTTGGCTCATCTTAAGTCCTCGATCTATTATAAGGGTAAGAAGTAGGATTCTTCAAATGAAAATGGATGAGATATCGATCATGATAGGAATGTGGGCATTTTCTCCTGATTCTCTAAACAATAGTACCAGTACCCCTATCAGGGACCTTGATGGGTTTGTTCTGATCAGGGATCAGAGAGATCTCTTCTCTAAGGAGGAGGTGGTTAGAGGTGTGATTCGTACTCAAGTAGAGATAGAGGTAATTACCCCTATTTGTATATAGAATGATGGGAGGAGTGGAACAAAACTTGTGAAGGGATCCCATACTAATAGGGTTAAAGACCTCGCTTTCATTGGAGGAGAGGAATTAGATAAGGAGGATGAGTTTCCCATATCCACTAGGAGAAAAAAAAATTTGGAGGGAAAATGATATTTCGATTAATGTTGGAGGCATTAATAATAGGGGTAGAAAGGTGGAGGCCTCTAAGGAAAAAATCAAGGCCTTGGAGGAAGTTGAGAATAGCACCTAGGTGACACCTCCCTACACCCAAAATTTCATGAAGATCATAATATGGAATGTTTGTGGTATTAATGGCCTTGAGAGATATCATTTACTCAAACATCTTATAGAGGTTGAATGCCCTAACATTCTTATGTTGCAGGAAACTAAGATGGAGAAGCACCATTTATCAACTTTATCTCAATATTTTTGAGAAATGGTGATGGGTTTTTCGGAGTTCCATTGGTAATATTGATGGTCTAGCAATTGTTTGGAGTAGGTTACTATGGTATAATTGGAATCCAAGCACTTTTGTATTTCTATCCACTACAAAATGGTTATGTATAGTAAAAAAATGTGGTTTCTAACATTCATGGGCCTAATTTGATAGAAGATGGATTGTAGGTTTGGGAGTATTTTAAATAATTTATATTATTGAATGGGACCAATAATTGGAATGTTGGAGGTAACTTCAATGAGATTTTATCTCCTGAGGAGAAGAGGGGGGCAAAGGCCCTTAACACAAAAGGTTCTTTGGATTTTAGAAGATGTTGTGAATATTTAGTGTTGACTGAAATTAATCCCAAAGGTAGCTAGTTTACTTGGTCCAATAAAGGAATAGGAGAAGATAATATTAAAATAAGAATTGATAGGTTCCTGGTTGTTTATTATTGGTTCTTCAGTTCAAATTTATTTATATCTAAAGTCTTACACTCTGGTGGCTTTGACCATTGGCCAATTTCACTCTCGCTAAAAATCCTTTAAGCCTAGAGGTATTCCTTTCAAGATGGAGACTTTTTGGCATGAATACCTAGGTTTTGATTAGAGGCTTGAGGTGTTGTGTAATTCCAAGTTGAAGGGATGCAAAATGTTCATTCTTCACAATAAGCTTAAGGAGGTGAGGAGGAAAGTTAGATACTAGAATATAAATTATTTTGGAGATATGTTCAATAAAAAGGAGAATGTGCAGTTGCACTTGTGTAATGTAGAATCAAATATAAAAACTAAAGGATTTTTCTCAGAGATGAGAGCTTAGGAAGTGGGACTAATTGAAGAATACAATAGGCTTCTCTAAATGGAAGAGTTTTTTGGCATCAAAAGTTTACGATTAAGTGGTTGTAGGAGGGTGATAGTAATACAATTTTTTCCATATAGTCACCAAGATTAGGAGACAAAATAATAAAATTTTAAAAATATATACTCCTAAGGGGAAATCCTTAGAAGATGTTGACGCCACTCGATTGGAAAGGAAGCAATTTTTCTAGAACCTGCTCAGTGGTTCTCCTAAGTTGGATCTTGATACCCAAGGCGATATGTTGAGTAAAATTCCAAACCTTATTTTAGAAGATCAATAAAATTTCCCTTCTCACACCCTCCTCCAAGGAGGATATTAGGCAATTTGTCTTCTCTATGGTTGCTAGGAATGCCCCAAAATTGGATGGTTTTTAGATTAAGTCTTTCAAAAATACTAGCATCTTGTTGGTGATTATGTTCGGTTAGTTGTTGAGGATATTAGGTTGCATAGGATTATATTTAAACCTTGGAACACAAATTGTATAGCTCTTATCCCCAAGGTGAAAGATCTTTCCTACTTCTATCATTTTAGGCACATTTCTCTTTGTAACGCCATTTACAAAGTTGTGGCCAAGGCTATGGATTATAGGATCAAGGTGTGTTTGGAAAGCTTCATTCCAAGAGAGCAAAGTGGTATCTTGAAAGATTGATATATCTTAGATGGAATACTTATTACCCATGAAGTTATCTATTCCATCCAAATTAGGAATAAGAAAGGTATGCCTATCAAGTTGGATGACCTATGAAAAATTTCCTTGGGACTTTCTTTTGAGCACTAAAATGAAACTTGAATTTAGTGACTCTTGGTGCAAGTGGGTTCAAATCTACATTTCATCCACTTCTTATGTTATCCTTATTAATGGTGTCCCAACTAATTCTTTTTGTGCTAGTAGGGGGCTTTGCCAAGGCAACCCAATGTCTCATTTCCTTTTCTTATCTTGGTTGAGGCCTTGAGCAGAAGCTTAAAAAAAGAGGTTAGAAATAGAAATTTCAAAGGGCTAAAAATCTCACAAGGTTAAAATAACATCACACATATATAATTTATAGATGGCACACTCATTTTTGGAGAGTCCACAAATATGGAGGTTTGGGTCTTCAAGAGGACTCTTGTGCAATATGAGCATGTTGCGGGTCAAAAAGTGAATGAGACTAAGTCATGTATCTTCTTCTTGAAATTTTTGGACTATTTTATCATTAGTGTTATCATTGATGTCAACCTATGTCAACCTCTAGTTTGTTTATGATGAGAAGGTGTTTGTGGTCTTGATTAGGTGTTTCAGATGTAACATGGTCACTTGGTTTCCAAGTTCTTTTGAGAAAATTTACAATAAAGAGTGTACAAGGTGATAGGGGTGTGTTCTATATTATGCTTTGTATAGCTTCATGCTTGAATATGTGCTTTTTTAGTTTGGATGTGATGTTTAGAAGTGTTCAAGGGTTTTATATCCAGAGTTTCAGGTTCTGGATCATGTGGTAGTAGAAGATGAGTTTGATAGTGTACTATCTTGTGAAGAAGGTTGTTTGGGAGAAATGGAATTTCTCTACATTTTTCCACACTGAAGTTTCTTGCCTTGCGTATTTATGAATATGCTAATAATGCTTGTATATATCTTTCCTTGGAAGGTTTTATGTGCAATGATTTTGCAAGCTTGGTTCATGAGTTGTATCTTAGTGGTAGTTTGATTGGTTGGACAGGATGATAATGTTCTCAGTTGCATTGCCTGCACCAGTTATTTTGATTATTTTGTTGGTGTTGGAATATTCTAGGATGTTGTGTATGTTGAACACCAAAAATATTGAGAGGGGGGAGAATCAGTATTCCCTAAAATTTATTAACTTAAAGTTGCATTCAAAGCATCTCATTAGACTTGCAAAAATGGAAAGAAACAATTAAAGCATGCATCACAAAAATCAACACAAGAGCACTAGATTTAAGTGGAAAACACTTGAAAGGGAAAAACATGGTGAGGATTATCTCAAAATATATCATAACCAGTTATACATATTATAGGAACCTCACTGCCAGAAGGGCTCATTGCCTAGAGGACTCACTGTCTAGAAAATAGGACAGCTCACTACTCAAGGAAGATCAGTTCTTCTAAAATTACAAAATATATAGAAAATATTGGCTCACTATTATATTTTGAATTGCTAATAATTGATTTGTGATATGTTGAATAAATAGTTCTAGTTAGGCTCAGTAAACTGACTTTACACACTTCATTCTTCACTACTAACACCTTTCACACTTCAAACTCTCGATCATCACAAATTCTACTTCATCATAAATTCACATAATCATGCTACACACACTGAACTGAACTTCTATATATATACATATATAAAAATATATGTATATAATCCATAAACACTCATCCTTAATAAGGTCGACCTAATTGGATGAAACATGTGACACCATAAACTTTCAGCTCAAAACTCCATCACACACTCCTTGTGAAAGAAACTAAAATGTGTTATTCACCAAAATAGGTCAGCATGACCTATAATCACTCCTATGAATCTGATTCATACTTAACTTAATATTGCATGATCCCAAAACCCTTAGGTCGACACCGCACAACAAAACTAGTGAAGCAACAACTAAATGAACCAACTATTCATTCACAAGTTGACACGCATACCACCAAACCATCTAAAACTCAAAGTGCACACTGATTTGACATATTCAAGAACATCCTCAAAACCACAAATAATAATGATCATTCAATATGGAATATAGAGCATTTCAATATGAACTCTACACTTGTAACTATGTCTTTACTTAGCTCGATACTTTGTTGTCAATATCCTCATCTGTGAAAGAATTAGAACCCTAAAACTTTGGATATACACCACTTCAATACATACCATTATTACCTCAAAAATGCATGACAATATATTGCAGCGCGTAGCAATGTAAACCACAAAACTGATTCTTTGTTACATCACAATCTCAGCCAAACACTTATCCAATTTCCCAAAAACATTAGGTGTGCTCTAGACTATATACATAATGATAAACCATCACTTATACTATGGGTTGACATCGATGAAAACACCATACATCAGCATGATCATGTTTCCAAAAATCTCCCCCTTTGTCATTAATGGCAACACACTTCTCCAAAACACTCCCCCTTTGGCATCAAGGGAAAAGGGTACCAAAAATACACTTCTCTTCTTCACTCAGACCCCTTATTGATATATTTACATAAAATTAAATCCCTCCATCTATGTCATCCATCACCAAAAATAAAATAAAAAGTTGTACCGCAACATTATCTACTAACTCACATACAAAAATTGACTATACAATTCTAAAATGTACACTTTAACAGGATGAGGATAATATACCCCGATAGAACACCTTTAATTTTGCAAGGTGTGCCTCCAAATCCTTCTTGGAAACCTCCCAATCCTTCTTGGTGATGAAAGCATGTAGCATTGGTTCTCAAATCGTACATGGAAGTCTTCTCCTTCTTCCAAACAACTACGCATTGTTGTCTTTTGTATAACCTTATTTGCATTTTCCACAACTTCAATCAAAGACGTAAGCCTTGCACTTACCATATCTCAGAGTTGAATATATTTCATTATGATCTTCTCTTCTTTTCTTTTTGTAGTAATAAGAATTGGTTGTGTAGATTTTCAATAATCACTCTGGTAGCTCCATCTCCATCATTCGCTGGATCATATGCACTTGAAGCCTAAGCAATTTGTGACTCAATTGAGTTCATCTGATCTTTTATCCTCCTAGTAGATAAAGGCAACTTCAAACAAAATTGAAACAATTGTTTGGCTTCCTCTAATCACTTATTAACATCCTCTAAGTTTCCTTACAACTTGGTGTGTACAAAAGCACACTTATCCAAGGCATCAACTAACCTATTATCATTCACCTTATTTTTTACTTCATTTTCAATATTTTATTCCAAACTAGTAGAGTACTCCTTAAAAGGGTCTAACAACAGCTTCAACTATTGAATACCTAACAAGATGTAACAACCCAACTAGATTTAATTCAAATAAATAATATTGGCATCATGAATATTCATTTAATGACACGAACACCATAGCTAATTCCATTTAGCAAATTTCATGTCATAAATCATAATAAATTAGAAATAAATAGTTATATTCACTTCCATATTTCAATATTTGTGTACATGTTTGACTAGGCATTCAATGCCTCTAAGTAAAATCAGAATTACATAGTTTTCAAATAAATACATCATTGATAAAGTACAATAGTAGAATTTTGATATGAGTCCTTCATGACAGCTTGACTCTATTGGTGGAAAAGATGTGATTGAGATGATTTTCCACCCAACCTCAAAGCAATACTTCTCTAAATTCTCCAATCAATTAGAGAAAACCTGACCCTACATGGAACACCTAGAAAGAGATACAATTTGCAAGGTCAAATCTGTGTGTGCCTAACTATATGCATTTCTATCTATTTTCTTAGAATATGCAAGTTCCATTTTAGGTAAATTCAATACAACAGAGAGGGTAAATAACATAGTCTGTTACATTCAATATATATATAAAATGACTGCAAAGCTTAGCCAAGCTTGTGTCCTATGAAATACAACTCTGGTTAGACTTGGAATAGCAAATATACTCTCTCTAGCACCCATTCATGAAAATAAATCTTATCATATCAAGTGGTATCCCTTCCTTTAGACCATCTATTAGAAACATTCTTTTGTTATATAGTCTACCAAGAATTCTTGTATCATTTGAGTCAACAATATTCAATCACATTTGGTATATTTGTTCATCTACTTATCAAATGTGTTTGCAACTCAATACTAGTCTAGAATTATAGTTTGAATCCATTTGCATAACATTCATAACTTTCTCAATAAGTAACGTAAGTCAAGATGAATCGGAAGGTATACCGCATGTATGTGAGCATGTATAAAGGAATCTTTATGCATGATCACATATATTTCTAGAAATGGATACTTTATAAATATGTGTATACATTCTGATATTTAAATGAAAAATCTCTTTCAAACAAGTATACTTTCATATTCAAGAAGAAATATAGTATTAATTCATTTAGATGTTTTATTTAAATAACAATATTATCTATTTCTAGTCTCAAATATATTGAAACCATCAATTTGTTTTTGTATAGGAGTGAATTTACACCCCTAATGCAAATTCCCCTTTTACCCCTCTCCACTTTAGAAAACCAAAGGCGGAGGCTTAATTCCACATTAGCCTACAACTCTTCACCCACTTGGCACCTATTTTGAGTGTCGGTGGAGGCATTTCTATCACGGATGACCGTGCAACACGTAGATGTCCGCACGGTGCGCTTACGTCCCTAGCAGATTCCTACAGCTAGAGTCTATTGAGACATTACAGTTCCTATTAGAAGTAGAATTGTAATGCCTCCCTTCGGCTGGCCAACCTAAATATGGTATTTTCTTCATCTATATCCTTCATATTGACCATTCCTTCATCTATTTTCAATCTTACAAGATCTCTACACCAAGCTTACACAATCTCTTCACCATTCATTTACTCATCCTCAAGCATTACAGTGGCATTTTGCACTCCATAGCAGCAATCTCTTCAATCATCACTTCAATAGAGAAAGCATAGGAAAACTCCATTGAAGCAGAGGCTTGAGTTCCTCTCATTTCTCTCGCCCACTAGCCTTGAGTGCTTTGGGCAGAGGTGGTAAGCTCCTCACTCATCTTCTCTATTACTTGGTTGAGTTAGCACATTATTGTTTTGAATTGTTTCATGTACTTTCCTTGTATTCCTTTCTTTATCACACCATTTCTATATCATTGCAAAATTGGTTGTTTATGGAGGTGGAAGCACCAAAATGGGGGTCTAACTAAGGCATACCCCTAAACAACCCCCCAACATTTTCCCTCTTTTTTGTGTGTAGGTAGAGATATTTTGGAGCGAGCTAGTGAAAAATTTATTGTGCGAGATCGTCTTCATCACCCTTGTGGTAATATACTTGCTTCATCACATTCATCTGTATGTTTCGTGTTTCATAGTGCTAGTATGCACCTTTAGGAACTCTTAACTAGGCTTATAGTTCATTTTTGAGAGGTTCAACCTTGTCTCCCTGGTTTTCTAGCCGTACAGACACCAACGCACCTGAGAGACGCCAAAGCACCACCCTGTCATCCCAGAATTATGCTTTTTTCCTTTGATAGAGAGTTATCTGAGACACAAAGTTGACCCTAAAATTGACTCGCCTAGTCTCCAATCGACTCTTGAGTTTACAGAGTGGTCGAGGGACTTCATATTCCTCATCATTTGCATCCTACCTATCCTAACATTTCCTTTAACTGAGGTAAGTTAGGGAAGCCATATTGCTCTTGGCCTTTCATGACCTGGAGCCTTGTAGTGGTTGGTCCCCCTCTCTTACATTTTTGGTGAACCCAATGTGAACCATTTTGGTTCCATTTTGAAATACCGAAAGTCCCTTTCTTCATATCCTAGGAGAGTTGTAGGTGTGAGTGTTGTGAGGCTTTTGCCTTGCAACCCAACTTGCGACCCCTAGAAAGAGTAGTCGGAAGGTACCAAAAGTGTTGCATAACAAAACCTTGATTGGGTCACTAGGTATGTGTAGGATCATCATGAAAAAAATAGGCCGTAAAGTGGCGATGAAAATTCAGAAAATCAGAGTTAGGAAAATTGACGTAAAAATTTGAATAAGTTATCTATATTATTTCAAAAATATGTAACAATAGAATCTATATAAAATTGAATGTAGTTTCTAAACTACTAGATTTTTATTTTTAAAAAATATTTGGTGAGAATTTAAAATTTCAATGCAGTAGTACTTAAATTTCAAGGAAAAAATAAGAAGTAGGTGTTTGTCTGACCACCCTAACCACAATAAAATGATAATTATTTTTAATAAGATTGTAGATATAAGTAGAGGACTTATTTCCCAATGTGATGCATATTTTTTTGTAATTTGTTTCCAAGTAAATAATTAATTATGATTTTTTTATTACAACTTTTAAAAAATATAAAAACTTGTATGTCTCACCACCTTAACTTGGTCAAAACTTCATGAAATTCAATTTATGTTTTAATCCTATAGTATGTGAAACATAGAATTTGATGCATGTTTTGGATTCAAAAAATGTGATATTGTTTGAAAGCTATAAATGTTTTTCAATCAACCTATCAATTAGGACTTTAGTCGTAATTCAAATAGAAAATGAATAATAATTATTTATTAAACTCAAAGGAAAGAATAATTTATATTGGTGGAAAGTTGAGAATCTCGCTTAAAAAGCCTTTTTGTTTCATCAATTTTGGGTAAAAAAAATTTGTCAGCCACATGGTCCATCATATCACTTACATATCGCCACTTTTTGGCCCATCATGATCCTGCACATACCCCACTGCCTTATCCCATAACCTCTAGGAGACTTTGTAGAAGTGTTTTTTAATGTGCCTAATGGCCTCTTTCTTAAATCAACATATTCCCTTTGTGCAGCCGGTGAGTAGTGGTACTGGTATAACCTTCATTTCACAGGACCTACTGATGGGCTTTAATAGGGAACCATCTCCTCTCTACATTCTCGTGAGGATAAATGGGAATACTATAGCAGGTGTTCTCATTGATTCGACATCTCAAGTAAACATTATAACTAAGGAGATCATGTTAATCAACTTCCTACATAAGGATGGATATGATGCACCTAAGAGTACCATTAGCACACATGATGAACTTTTCTTACCTCCTATAAGAAGTATTGTCATGTCGGTCCTCGTTCGACCTAAATCTATGAATCTTAAGTTTGACATCATCCTAGAGTACAAACTCTTCATAGTGAAGCTAGGCATCCCCTAGCTTGTAGCCATGAATGCAGTTCCCTCAATTGTGCACAAATGTTTGAAATTCATTCACGAGGGTTTGGTACATGTTTATCATGCCACCGGATATAGACCACCTATTACGCGTGGCATTTGTACCTTAGATTACTTTCGTCTCGCACCTATTGGTCCTCTCCCACCCAAGAAGGATCTCCTATATCACACAAATAAAAATTACATGAAATGATGTTCTAGGCCAAAAGTGAGATACCCTCCTTCGCCTTATGTTGTTTCACATAGAGCTTGTCTAAAAGCTGACAGTGATGTCACCAAGGCACATAGAAGAGGAGAAGAGAAGCAGTCCCAAGATCCTCCTTCTTCCTCTTCTATTTTTCAGCTTGATGCTTCTTCTCGCTCTTTTATGGTACCATCTACTTTTGTCTCATGTTTGCAAGAGAATCCCATGGTTCACGCTTGGCGAAAGGCTAAGAATCCTATGTTTGAGCTTCCTATCTTACCCATGGATCCTAGGCTCATTTTGTATGGTAGACAGAAAGACCCCAAGGAAAGTCCTCTATGTCTCGGCCTTTGTGGCCTCCTACCGCTCTTGCTCAAAAGGTCGTGAATGGGAAGAGGATTTTTGCCAAGGCACTGAAGTTGATTCCCCCTGCCCCTCTTGCTCCCATCCAGGAGTTTGTCCCTCTATTGGAAATAGCTATGGAGGAAATCCCATGGCTAAGCAGGAACCCTTTGTTCCCTCACAACCTTTCGCTTCTGGTTCAAAGAGTCATAGGCAATTCTTTGCGCGTGAGTGCAAGCTCTGGCGAAAGGCTCTTCTAGTTGAGCAAGTCACGTTATAGAAGAAAGAAGAGGAGACAACCACTTTTGTATCAGGACCTCCTATCGTGTCCTCCTCCCTCTTCCCTTCTGTGTATCCAAACCAACTTTTTGCTACTTGTGCACATGTGCCTAGTAAGGTGCAGGTGCTCATCACTCCTTTGGTGGATCCGCCTCTACTAACGTTCATTTTCAATGTCTCACCTTTCCTGAAACCCATAAATATGATTAATACTTTAGTATTATCTCCTAAAGAATTTTCCTCCTCTCCCTCTGCCCTTCTTGCTTCATTTGTGGGGAGTTCACCTCCTCCAACAAAGAAAAAGGTAGAGATTGGTCCCTCCAGCAACGGAAGACGAAAGAGAAACCTACATCTCAGAAAGGCATTCCTACACTGACTTGTTTCATCTTAGTAACAGAACTAGTCCCAACCTCTCCTGAGTTCATCACCACTCTCGAATCTCTCAGTGATCTTAGCTATGAACCTCAGGTGCAAACCCCTCCATTCGTCAAGGTAAAACATGGCATTCTCGTTAAGTGCATATTTAACTTGGTGGATGAATTTTTGACCTTGTCTTGTCAAAAATCTTCACTAGGTTGTTGACCTTGGACCCACAAGAGTTGAGTGATGGAGACCTCACAAGTCCTTCTTCCTTAGCCCTTGTTGTGAAAGGGTTGAAAGCTCCTCCCCTTAACATTACACCACTGCAGGCTCATCATCCTTCCCCCTACTATGATCTAGAGTTGGAATTTGATGACCTCTTGGTTGACCAGCATTAGGGGGAGACCCCTTCTCAATGTTTAGATTAGATCTGTGTGTGTTGTGATGTGGTTCCCCCGTGATCATGCTATGTGTTTCTAGATGACCCTTGTCACCCCTGTTGGTGCTTGGATATAGTCATGGTGTTTATGTTGTAAACCTTCTTCTATTTGTACCATCATTCTTCCATGTTTGTGATTGAATTTTGGCAAATTGGGGATGATGCAAAGCATTGGGGGAATTTAGGCCTCCCTTCCATGTTGACCCAATTTTGAATTTTTATTTTATCTTTTCATGCATTCTTCACATGGCCTGATAAAGTAGGGGGTTGATGACAGTTCATTTATGTACTATTAATTATACTTATATATATATATATATATATATATATATTTATGTGTAGTTTTAACCCTCAAATATCAAGCTACTCCTATGCCATTTGTTCATTTTCTCTTTCTTTTTGCTTTCTCTTTATCTTTCTATCTTCTTTGCTTGATTTTTTCCTCTCTTGTGTGAAAACACCACTTTTACATCGCCTCGAACTTCAAAAAATGTATTTGTGGCCATTGAATCTTTTCTCAAGATCCTTCACACAATTCTTTGATAGATTTTTATTCTCAACTTAAAACCCTAATAGAACATGTTTCCTTCATCATGGGTTCATAAAGAAAGTAATTGGAAACCTTCCTTCAAAGTAGGAACACCTTTGATCTTCCCCTCACATGGGGGGAATATTCTTCCTTTCAAATTCCTTGATGAAGTGAACATCTTTCAAAAGGATTTGAGAAAGAAAAAACCAACTTTCGAACAATATTTCCCTTGAGTGGACCCTTTCTTTTCGCATTGGGTTCCCAAGGGACCTCTTTCAAAGCCTTTGTATCTTGGCATCTAGCTCGGGGGCATTCCAACTAGACTTACTTCACATCCTTGTGTTTAGCTTGGGGGAAGCCTAACAATACTTCACTTTTCAAACAACGTGTCCCTTTAGTGGACCCCTCTTCCTTTTGAAGGGTTCCTAAGGGACCCCTTTGAAAGTCTTCCAAATCAGCGATGGTCTATGTGACTATCCATTCACTGGCCTGTGTGGCCACTTCCTAATGTGTTCTATCTATGGGTACACATGTCACCATTCCT
The DNA here is from genome assembly GCA_007115665.2 of Sequoiadendron giganteum. NCBI lineage: Eukaryota > Viridiplantae > Streptophyta > Pinopsida > Cupressales > Cupressaceae > Sequoiadendron > Sequoiadendron giganteum. The sequence goes on from CM021108.1 coordinate 268,650,925, forward strand.
GACTCTATGAAGTCCCCTTTGATCGGTCTCCCTCATGTGAGAGTTCATGGGGGATACCTCCCTTGCAGTTTTGTAGGCTTGTGAGGCGCTTTCATTCTTCAGCTTTATAGTTTTGCGGAGCTGTAAAGTCCTTTGCTTGTCTTGCACTTTCAGGTTCATCAGATTGTGCTCTACTTCCTTGATGATTTAGGTATACTTTTCTAACCCTACTACTTCTTCAATCTACTTTACCCCAGCACTCATCAGTATTCGTGCTCGCTAAAGTGGGGGAAAAATGTATAGGAGCAAATTTTCACCCCTAATGCAAATTCCCCTTTTACCCCTCTCCACTTTAGAAAACCAAAGGCAGAGGCTTAATTCCACATAAGCTCGTTGCTCTTCACCCACTTGGAACCTATTTTGAGTGTCGATGGAGGCATTTTTGTTAGGGACACCCGCACGGCGTGCAGATGTCTGTGCAGTGCACTTACGTCCCTGGAAGATTCCTACAGTTGGAGTCTATAGAGACATTACAATTCCTATTGGAATTAAAATTGTAACGCCTCCCTTAGGTTGGGTGACCTGAATATGGTTGCTTCTTCATCTATCTCCTTCATATTGACCATTCCTTCATCCTTTTCAAGTTTACAAGATCTCTACACCAAGCTTACACAATCTCTTCACCATTCATTCTCATCCTCAAGCATTACAACAACATTTTACATTCCATATCAGCAATGTTTTGACTCCATCACTTCAATAGAGCAATCATAGGACAACTCCATTGCAGCAGAGGCTTGATTTCCTCTCATTTCTCTCCCCCACTAGCCTTGAGTGCTTTGGACGGAGGTGGTAAGCTCATCACTCATCTTCTCTATTACTTGGTTGAGTTAGCACATTACTTTTTTAAAGTGTTTCATGTACTTTACTTGTATTCCTTTCTTTATCGCATCATTTATATATCATTGCAAACATGGTTTTCCATGAAGGTGGAAACACCAAAATGGGGGTCTGATTAAGCATACCCCTAAACAGCCCCCCAACATTTTCCCTCTTTTTGTCTGTAGGTGGAGATATCTTGGAGCAAGTTGGCAAAATAAATATTGTGTGAGATCATCTTTGTCACCCTCGCGATAATATACTTTCTTCATCACATTCGTCTTTATGTTTCACATTTCATAGTGCTATTATTTACCTTTAGAAACTCTTAACTAGGCTGATAGTTTGTTTTTTAGAGGTCCAACCTTGTCTCCTTGGTTTTCTGGCCGTATGGATGCCAGCGCACCTAAGAGATGCTAATCCATTGCGCTCTCATCCTAAAATTGTTCTTTTATCCTCTAACAGAGAGCTATCTGAGACACGGAGTTGGCCCTAAAAACTGACTCGCCTCCTATTGACTCTCAGGTTTGCAGAGTGGTTGAGGGACTTCATAGTCCTCATCATTCTCATCCTACCTATCCTTGATGGAAGTGGATTCACTCTGAGAGGGGGGGTGAATAAGATTGGAATAATTTTAACTTTTCACTTTGAAAGCATAATGAAACTTTTACCAATTTTAACCCAATGTGACAGATTTGTTTAAGCAAGTGGACATTAACACTTTAGATTGGATTGACATGAAACTTGTCTAACATTTACAACCCATTTTAAAAGCATCATATGATATTGTTCAATCAAATCTTTATGAACAATCTTGTTGTTCTTTATGAACAGAACTATAATACTTCATAAAATGCAACTTTGACTTTCTTTTGACAAACTTTTGAGCTTTCATATAATGAGCACAAAATGCAGATGTAAATTCACTTTATGAAAGACTTTTTGCATCAGATTTACACAATTTAAATTTGCATGATAGACTTGAACAAATTGGCATTAAAATTTTAAACAACCTTAAAGTATAAGAGCATTGACTAACTGAATGAGCACAATAACATAAATGGATAAAAGAAATATTATGCAAGATAGACATAAATCACACAAATGAGAGACACATAAATTGTTGAGTGGAAAACCCTCTTGGGGTAGAAAAATCACTCCTAAACTGCCTTACTGGATTAATTTCAAAACCATTGCTTACAATGCCTTATGGGATAATTTTTGAGCACCAACCCCTCATTTAGAGACACCAATCTCAAGGAGCACCAACCCCTTTTATGTTTTCAGTAAGATATACAATGATACAAAGGATCTCTTTGTTTCTCTCTTATCTATCAAGTGCCTCTTGACAGACAATATCTAAAATCCTCAAAGTTCCAAAATGAACCTTCAGAATTTAAGCCATTGTCAATCCTTAAGACAACTTGATAATTAATTCATATTCTTATTATCAATCTCGAAGCTCAACATTTTTTCAATACAATAGTTATAGTTTTTCATTGTTCTTAACTGTCATATTTTGTTCTCACAAAAACAGTTAACACTTTCTCTCAAGTTTTCAAGTAAAATACAATACAGTAACTGTTTTTTCCATTTCTCAAAATAACAGAGATAAAATTAAAAGTACCCACTTTCTGTCAAACAACATTGCTAGGGATTGCTGTGTTTTTGAGAAAATCTTCAGCATGGAGGTTTTCTTCTGACAAGAATAGTCAAGGAATATGCGATTTTAGAAAGGAGACTGAACAAGCAATGTTAATTCAAACAACATTAAACAAAAAAATATTCCATGTACAAAAGCCTCGAAAATAGCTACAACAGTAATGTAACTAAAACCCCAATATAGTGCAACTGAAACCTCATACAAATGCACCCAAAAAAAAATATCGTGAACGACTAAAAATATTTATAGACTTCACGATTACCCATAAACCAACCACACCATCCCTTAATGCAAGAGCAGAATTAATATGGTAAACTATTATGATATGCATTTCAGATTATGTGAAATAGACATGCATTAATTCTAACCACGAACAAAATAAACCCATTTTACCATCTTCTTGATAGAAGTAAACACATGTCTTATATTATAAGAGCTAATAGAAGTAACGGTTCTCCAAAGTAGTTGAAAAGATGAATACCTAAGAAGAATGATGGAGAGACTATAATGAATACATTTACCAGACCGGCAGAGACCAAAGTGACCAAGACTCCTTCCAATTTTGAGCCTTCACCCACAAATAAGAAGCTGACACAACCATCAACCAGTGTTAGGATCTTTCAGATTCCCCCATTCATTGTCCAAGTGTTTCAAAAGGCCAACAAACATAGTGAAATGACTGCGAATATTTCTATGGTGGTGGTCGAGTTAGGGTTCCAAACCCTCGAGCATGTGAAACAAAAAATGATTGCCCTAAACTTTCCAAAACAAAATAGTCAATGACTTTCCTTATTTTGATAAAATTTGAAGTTCGAAAGGACTGAATTAATAAGTAAAAATCCATAATGCAATTCAGAATTCCATGGATAGACCAAAGTAATGCATGTCGACCATCTCATTACCTTCGAATGCATACACACCATAGATCATCATTACCACTGTTCAATTATTAATCAAGTGAAATTTTGACACAATAATGCCTTACATTATTTGTCAAGACTACTTTAGAAGACCAAATGATGATTACTTTAGTCATCCTTGTTTCCAAGGAATCAAAGCCATGCCACTTCCATAGTGACTTTTAAATAAGCATAACCTCATACCTGATGTCGGCCTTAAGGCCTAGTGATTTATCAACCATAAGACCCGATATCATAAGTACAAGTAATGTTAAAATTATTTTCAATGCCTTATGAAATGTAATAAGGACTAATTCCATGCTAATATCAATGTACCATATACCCAAGTCATTATCAAGTGTTTCATATACCCATGACAATTAACAATTATTTAAGGAAACCCGATAGGGTTTTCTTAAGACTAAGAACCATGTCAACTATAAACAGCCTAATCACAAAAGAACTATAGTTGGCTTGAGCTCACTTTTAAAATGTGCTATGCAATAATGCCGACCAAGGCATTTACCAAAAACTATATCACTTATAAACCATGTAAACCTCTTAATCACCTTTTGATGTCGATTTCATCCACATACTTTGATGTCCATTTTAAAATATTTGATGACACAATTATAGTAGCAAGAATATATGCCAAGAGATATACATATGTGCATAAACAAGACACTATAAAATGTGATAACCAAAATCACAAAACGTGAAGCCCTTAAGTACCCAAAAAATGAATGTTTTGACATCTAAAGTACTGATTCTTTTGGAAAATTGGGCCTACAATTGTTCAACATGATTGATAACCTATGTGTAATGATCATTTTGAATACCCTTACAAGAAACTACGCCAACTGTGCCAATATCAAATTTGCTAATCAAATGCCATAATAAAACCAAACTGTGAAATGCCAAGGCACCAACCCAGGGTAGTTTTGACATCAAGGACAAATGCCACAGAAGAAGCCAACTATCCTAACATTCCCTTTAACTGAGGTAAGTTAGGGAATCCATACTACTCTTGGCCTTTCGTGACCTAGTGCCTTGCAGTGGTTGGTCCCCCTCTCTTACAATTTCATAGTCATGGATTCATATAAAAGAAGGTCAATGAATCTAAATAGAAAACATCACCCATTAACAGAATACAAAATTTTATAATCTCTTACAAATCTGAGAAATCATATTTGTTTTTCATCTTCAAAATAATTACATAAATCAAATGTAAGCCCTAGCCATTGATCCAACTCTTTCAAAGGATACGATACACATGCTATCAACTCATGATAACATGATATTGTATGCCTTTGGGTTGTTAGCTTTGGCCGATTTCATTGAAGCCACGAGTTTTACCCATTATAGTATTTATCACCCCCAAAATACACGAATAAAATAACATACGCAGTCGATACTTTCGACATGTGTAACAAAAAATAATGAACAATGATTTAAGTGAGACAATGCTCACATGACTCCATGGATTTACATATGTATGTATGTGTGTGTGTGTGTGTGTATATATGCATATCTATTTTCATATGCTCGGCCAAAGTTTCAACAATGGATTTTCAAATGTCACGGCCTATAAAATCCTATGTGAGTTTCACAGAGGGCATGATAACAACATCTATCATTCAATATTTCCACCACACAATTGTGGATGGTGAGGCCCCCAAATTTAAGAGGGACTAAGAACACTCAACCTCTACCTCACAAGAATCCTTTGTCACCCTTCGATACATATTGTGGGATTACAAGAATAGTGAATTTCATTTAAGGATTACATAGAGGATTGGCCTTGGGTTCATTGCCTAAGGTGATGTATACACAATACATACAAGTTGAGTATAAACTAAAAGGAGAAGCATATGGGTCGATCGATAGGCCTAGACTGTGAAAGATGAACAACATGCGCACAAATGACTCATCATGGAAATGAGATCTGACCCAAGATAGGGTCGATCAAAAGTTACAAGCATACAAAGCTTTATAAGCTCGACCCCTTGGGCTCACAGATAGTCAACAACATCAAATATTACCAAAGATTTATAAGCTCGACCCTTTAGGCTCACATAAAATTGATAATAACAAATATTGTACATACACGATCTAAACACACATAATGTAAGGAAAAAAGACTTCTTTCAAAATGAAAATATAATTATATCAGTTTGATTTACCTCAGTGTTTGACCAAGATATTTTCTTCTCTATCGTATCACTCTAATTTTTCCTTCTACTCCTCGAGTTACCTCCTCTTTTCCTCTACTTTTTCCTCTTCTTATTGACACTTTTTCGTTATTCCCAATTCAAATTGATCCTGCTATTTTTGGTAGAAAATGGGTCTTTTAATTTTTGCAGCCTTCATAATGTGAGTCGGTTGCCCACTCCCACATAAGGGAATCAAACAAATCCATATTTGGTGGGGAGTTACCATTATTCAAATCCCCCATGATCTTCTATAGCTCTCTTTGGAGAGCAAATATTGAAATAAATTCATTCACATTTTTGTATATATATTCATACTCCTATAGATAAATTTTCACACATTACATTTATTAAATCACTTGTCTATTCAAATCACATTTTGAATTTATCCAAAAGAGTGATCATGTAAAATCTTCTTTTTCACACAAAATGAGTTAAATTTCTTATTCACTTTATTGAATATGCATTTTGAATTAGAAAAAGTGGAACAAGAACACACAAACTGTTCTTTCCATTAGAAATTATTTTCACACCATGTATAGATGCAATTATCAACTTTTCAATCATATGCATATGTCATATTCTATCGTGGTGTGTTGCATTTTAGATTCCATCCTTTCTTACTATGGTCATTTGGCTAAGCGTGCCTACCTCAATCAAGTTCTCGTCCTTCAACCTATTTCCTACCTACACATTCTTACACTTTTCCACTTATCAATAACCTTCAACTGATAATCACATAAAACCAATAATTTCTTAAATCAAGAAATTACATAATATTTATTTTCATTTGCGTCATCGCATTCTTTTCATTTCATAAATAAAATGCTAAATTATTTTCCCAATTTTTAAAATGCAGAAATGAGATTGAGATATGGCATCCTTCCCCACTTAAAAGAGACATCATCCCTGATTTTTAATCAAACAAAATTGGTTTTACATACTTTTATCAATTCAGATTGTTTCCAAATCAAACATCACGGTGTACCAATCCAAAATATCAGGCATCAATATATATAGATAATCATAATTCATATTGTTTCAAGCCAAAACATCATAGTACATCAATCCAAAATTTAGGGAATACTACAAAAATTATCATCAATAGTATTTCTAAAAAATCAAATGAGGGAAGGAGTGTTCTATTTCCTTTACATCTTCCCATGTAGCATTGTCCTCATGATATTGGTCCCATTGGACCTTATACTGAAAAATGTCCCTATTTCGCAACTTGATGTTGTGTCTATCCAAAATTTTATTGGGCTCCACTGGCACCACTCCTGGATCCTCCACTTGTAAAGAACACAAATCAAGTATATGAGATACATCTGGGTGGTATGGTTTTAATAAAGAAAAATGAAACACATTATGGAGTTGAGCTAGAGCAAGGGGTAGAGAAAGTCTGTAGGCAATGGGGTTGATTACTTTTAGCACATCAAATGGCCCCACGTATCTCAAAGCCAGCCTGGATGACTTCATGAAGTTAATAGAGCTCTTTTGTGCGTTCACTCTTAGGTATACCTTGTCTCTGACTATAAAGTGTCTAAAGGTTCTATTTCTATCGACATAGCTCTTTTTCCTATATGTTGCTTCCTTCAATATACTCTTGATAAGCCTCATCTACTCTTCCATTTCTTTTAACATCTTAGGACCCACTATAATCATATCTTCCAATTTTTCCCAACTGATAGGAGTGTGGCACTTCCACCCATACAGAGCCTCAAAATGTGGCATACCTAAGCATGCATGATGGGATTTTTATAAGAAAATTTTACCAGAGGTAGGTACTCTTCCCATTTATACTAATGATCCATACAATACATCTGAAGGAGGTCTTCTACAACCTCGTTTACTCTCTTAGTTTGGCCATCAGTCTGAGGATGATAGGTTGAACTGAAGTTTAACTTAGTCCCTAATACAGAATTTAAGGTCGTTTGAAACCTGGATGTCATTCGTGTATCTCAGTCAGATATAATGGTCTCTGGAACTCCATGCAAATGGAAAATCTCCTAGAAAAATTTCTTGGCCAAGGTCAACAATCCATCTGTAAGGATTTTTGGAATAAAATTTCCCACCTTGGTTAACTTATTGACTCTTACCAAAATGACATCATGCCTATTCTTGCTTTGAGGTAACCCTTGTATAAATTCCATACTGATCACTTGCCATTTATACTTAGGTATATCTTAGGGATAAAGGAGCCCTGCTAGATGCACATGCTTAGCCTTGACACACTAACATTCCAAGAATCTGGCTACATATTTCACTATATTCTTCTTGAGTCTTTACCAAAAGTACAAGAATTTAAATTCTACAATCATCTTTGTAACTCTAAGGTGCCCTGAGTATGGTGCATTATGGACCTCATCTAGTACCAACTTCCTAAGCTCTCCAGAGTCTAGAATATACATCCGTCTTTGGTATCGTAAGATATCTCTTGGTTCAAGCTCATTCCCATCAAATTGATGGTTTGTTGGATTCTCTTCTAGAGCCTTTTTCACCCTCTCACAATGATCATCACCTTGCAAGTGTTGCATCACCTGTTGTTTTAGATTGAATCTAATAGAGGTCATAGTTGTTAGATGTATTCATTTACTAAGAGCATCTACCACTCGAATCTCTTTTCCTTTTATGTACTCAATTCCAAAGTCATAAACACTAAGGAATTCTAGCCATCTCCTCTGTCGTGCATTGAGGTTGGGTTGATTGAAGATATATCTCAATCCTAGGTGATTTGTTTTGAGCTCAAACGGCTTTCCCAAAAGATAATGTCTCCATATTTGTAGGGTGTGCACTATGGCTATTGGCTACTCATTCCAACATATGGGGCACATAGTTGAATTCATGTTGTTTCAACTTCCTAGACTCATATGCCACTACTTGCCCTTGTTGCATTAACATTGCTCCTACTCTGTCTCCTGAAGCATCTGTGATCACTGAAAATTGACCATTGGGATCTAGAATAATTAATACCAAAGTTGTAGTTAGCTTTTCTTTAAGGATCCAAAAATCTTGATAACATTTCTGGGTCCACTCAAATCGCTTCCCTTTCTTCTAAAGAGATGTTATTGGGGCTATTGTTATAGAGAACCCTTGCACAAATTTTCTATAATGTCCTACAAGGCCCATAAAACTTCACACTTCTGACACATTCTGAGGTGGCGACCATTCCACTATAGATTTTATATTCTTAGGTTCCATAGATACCCCTTCTACTGAGATGATGTGGCCTAGGTAATGTACCCTATCCTAGTAGAACAAGCACTTGGATAAATTTCCATAAATATTTTTTTCCCTTAGTCATTAAAGGACTATCCTTAAGTGTCGATCGTGCTCCTCAATGGTCTTGGAATAAACCAAAATTTCATCAATAAAAATTAGGATGAAATCATCCAAAAAGTCTTGAAACACAGTATTCATAAGTTTCATGAAATCTACAGGTGTGTTGGTCAACCCAAAGGGTACCATGGTGAACTCATAATGCCCATATCGATTTTGAAAATCTACTTTAGAAATATCCTCCTTTATTATCAACTGATGGTATCCAGACCTCAGATATATTTTTGATAATATTTTCACTCCCTTCATCTGATTAATAATTTATCGATCCTCAGAAGAGGGTATCGATTCTTGATGGTCACCTTGTTCAACATCCGATAATTTGTACATAGAAACAAGACCTTTCATCCTTATTTTTCATAAAGATTATTGGTGCTCCCTAAGGTCATACACTAGGTCTAATAAGACCTTTACATAACAACTCTCGTAGATAGGCTTTAAACTCATAGAGCTTTGTGGTGGTCATCCTATATGGGGCCTTAGATTATGGCTCAGCTCCTCGCACTATGTCAATGGAGAAATCAAATTCTCACTTCAGAGGCATCTTACGGAGATCTTTGGGAAACATATCACAAAATTTCCTAAGGATTAGATAATCATCAAGGTATGGTATCTCACTATCAGGTTCATTGACATGCACAACATATATAACACAACCCTTTTTTGTGCTCTCTTAAGCTACGTGGATGAGATCTATCTAACCTCCAAGGGTTGTTGTATCTCATATACCTCAGTTGGATTCCCATAGTCATCTATACATCTTACCATCTTATCCTCACAATTTACAATAGCCTTATCCTCATTCAACCAGTTGATTCCTAATATTACATCATAGGATCCTAATGGTGCAACATAATGGTTAACTTGGGTCATGAAGGTGGGAAGCTTCAACTCACTAGAAAAGAGACAAGAATCTACTACCCACTCTGCTTGATTTTCATATTGGACATACTAGGATTTTTTCATATAACCAGGTCAAATAGGTAGCTTTGAAATCATTCTAGGGTCTATGAAACATTCAGTAGCTCCATTATTTATCAAAATGGAAATGGTTCGACCATAGAGCTTACCTGTTAATCATATTGGAGAAGCCTAGTACTTTTCTTGTATATTGTCCACTACTGCATGGATCTTGTGTTGTAGGGTCTGTTGTTGGTTTCCTTCCTTCCATCCTTCCATGAATTTGGCTTCTGAGGGTAATTAGAGGCATAATGATCTCCCCCAAAAATGTAACATCCATCACACGATCCTCTTTGAGTTCTAGACTTATCTTCTTTTAAGTGACCATGGGTGTTGTTGTACGCTTCATTTTCATTGTTAGCCCTTGTATTCCTTCTAACTTGGTTGCCTTCTTCCTTTTTCTAGAGGTTTTCCTTCTCTTTTTAGGCTTCTGATTTGATGGAACTTGCTTCCTTTCTATGTGTCATTCTTCTGAAATCTTTTGTTTCTAAATTGGGGCTTAGAGTCTGCTCCTTTAAAAAGATTAGACAAATACTACAACTTATGCTCTTGTTTTATAGCCTTTTGAAAATCTTTTTCCATACTCGTATGATTGTGGAGATCCACTTTAGCTCCAATGTGGGGTCTTAGTCCTAGTATAAAATTTTCGATCTGAAAATGCTCATTGGCTTGATACTAGGGCACATACTTAAGTAGGTTTGTAAAATTTTCCTAGTACTACGCTATTGTCAGGCCTCCTTGGGACAAATTTTAAAATTAAATCATTTTCTTATTGAATAAAAGTTGTGGTAGCCACCTCTTTCTAAAATACTCAACAAAGAATTCCCAACTAATCCCTTCTAGAGGGAGTCTTCCTTCATCTTTCTCATTATCCCACCAAGTATTTGCTTCTCCAAACAATTGGTATGCAACCCAAGCATCCTTGGTTTGATTCAAAAGATTATGAAGACCAAGTATTTTTCCATTTGTATGATCCAAGCCTCAACCCCATCTCTGATACCCTTTCCATTTAACTTCGGTGGTGCTACCTTCTTAAGATCCTTTCCTAGTTCTTCCTCAATCTGACCTCGATTTTCATCCCTTTCCCCTTGGTTGGGTATCTCATTCTTGAGATTCCAATCTTCCTAGACTCCTTAGACCTATTTTTCCAAATGGTTCATTTAGGATTATTTTTGGTTCAAGAGTTCTAAAATTTTTTCCAACCTCTTACTTGGCCCATTGTCCTAACATCTATCACCTACATCTTGTTTGGTTGTCACCATAGTGACTCACACTCAGTGTGCATCATAGTCATGTTTGGCATTCAAGAACAAGGTTTTATGCTTAAGATATTGCATATAATGCACATAACAAGCAAGCTAAGTGGGAAGAGAAAAGAAAAGATACACATTATCACACAAGACAAACTTCCAAGCTTCATGCCTTTCTCAACAAATTTTTTATTTTATTTATATTTAAGTTGGATTTACATTAATCCTTATTTACAAAAAAAAAAAATCTCTAAGTAGTACCCTCATTATCGGATAGAGGACATTCCTCAGGATCCCCGTCTGAGTCTACATCTTCCCTCTTGGGTCAAACAGGATGTGCATGCAGGCACTCCTTCTCCTCCTTGTTCATCAGTGGTGTATTAGGTCCACATCCTACTAGTCAATCTCTAAAAGTAGAGGGTTTCTTGATCTTAGGAGTCCACTTAGCCTCCTTTATATTTTTGCCTCTTTCCAGCTTAAGACATTTGAGGGTGTGTGCTAGAGTTTCTTCACCAGGAATCTTGGGTTGGTCTTCAGGTTTGGGAATCTCTTCATTAACAATTTTCTTTTTTGTAGCCCTATTGGATTTCCCTTTCTTTCTTCCCAACTTGGACCTTCCTATTTCCCTAAAACCAATTCAATTTTGTCATTTTCTCAGTAACTTAAATATAATTATGGGTCCACTATTCCCTAGTTCAACCTTAATGGGATCATAGGCCTAGAGCTAAACCTAGAGCTCTGATACCAAATGTAATACCCCAACTAGATTTAATTCAAATTATTAAATATTGACATCATGAATATAAATTTAATGACACAAATAAATCAGAAACAAATAATTATATTCACTTCCATATGTCAATATTTATATACATGTCAGACATGGCATTAAATGCCTCCAAGTCAAATCAGAATTACATAGTTTTCATATAAATACATCATTTGTTCCTTTTACATCAATGGTACACTACAATACTAGAATTCTAATATGATTCCTTCATGATAGCTCACCTCCACTAGTGGACGAGAATGTGATTGAGGTGCTTTTCCACCCAACCATGAAGTAATTCTTCCCCAGATTCTTCACTTAGTCAAAGAAAACTCGACCCTACACAAAACACTTAGCAAGAGATATAGTTTGCAAGGTGGGATCTATGTGTGCATAACTACATGCATTTCTATCTATTTTGTTAGAATATGCAAGTTTCATGTTAGGTAAATTCAATACAACATAGAGAGGGTAAATAACATAGTTTTTTCCATTCAATATATATAACAAATGACTACAAAGCTTGGCCAAGCTTGTTTTGTATGAAATGAAACTTTGGTTAGGTTTGGAAAAGAAAATCTACTCTCTCTAGCACCCATTCCCAGAAATAAAGCTTCAAAGGGTATAACAACAACTTCAACTATTGAATACCTAACAAGGTGTAACAACCCAACTAGATTTAATTCAAATAAATAATATTGACATCATGAATATCAATTTAATGACACAAACACCATAGCTAATTCTATTTAGCAAATTTCATGTCACAAATCACAATAAATTAGAAATAAATAATTATATTCAGTTCCATATGTCAATATTTACATACATGTTTGACTAGGCATTCAATACCTCTAAGTAAAATAAAAATTACATTATTTTCATATAAATACATCATTTGTTCCTTTTACATCAATGATACAATACAATAGTAAAATTTTGATATGAGTCCTTCATGACAACTCGCCTCTACTAGTGGACGGGAACGTGATTGAGGTGATTTTCCACCCAACCACAAAGAAATGCTTTCTCAGATTCTTCACTCAGTTGAACAAAACCCAACCCTGCACGAAACACTTAGCAAAAGATACAGTTTGCAAGTTGGAATTTGTGTGTGCCTAACTACATGCGTTTTTATCTATTTTGTTAGAATATGCAAGTTTCATGTTAGTTAAATTCAATACAATAGAGAGAGGGTAAATAACACACTCTATTCCATTCAATATATATAAAAAATGAGTGCAAAGCTTGGCCAAGTTTGTGTCGTATGAAATACAACTCTGGTTAGATTTGGAATAGAAAATCTACTCTCTTTGGCACCCATATACAAAAATAAATCTTATCATATCAAGGGGTATCCCTCCCTTTAGACCATCTATTAGAAACATTATTTTGTTCTACATTCTACCAAGAATTCTTGTATCACTCCATTCAAAAAAAGTCAACAATATTCAATCACACTTGGTATATATGTTCATCTAATTATCAAATGTGTTTGCAACTCAATATTGTTCTATAATTATAGTTTGATTCCATTTGCGTATCATTCATGGCTTGCTCAATAAGTAAAGTAAATCAAGATGAATCAGAAGGTATACCGCATGTATGTGAGCATGCATAAACAAATCTTTATGCATGATCAGATATATGCCTAGAAATGAATACTTTATGAATATGCATATACAATATTATACTTAAATGAAAAATCTCTTTCACACAAGTATACTTTCATATTCAAGAAAAAATATAGCATTAATTCATTCAGATGTTTTATTCAAATAAAAATATTATCTATTTCCAATCTCAGATACATTGAAACCATCAATTTATTTCACAGTCATGGATTCATATAAAAGAACGCCAATGAATCTAAACAGAAAACATCACCCATTAACGAAATACAACAGTTTTTGATCTGTTACAAATCTGAGAAATCAAATTTATTTTTCATGTTCAAAATAATCACAAATATCAAATGTAAGCCCTAACCATTGGTCCAACTCTTCCAAAGGATATGATACACATGTTATCAACTCATGATAACATGATATCATATGCCTCTGGGTTGTTATCTTTGGTCGATTCCATTCAAGCCACAAGTTCTACCCATTAAAGGATTTATCACCCCTAAAATACATGAATAAAATAACATACACAGTCGATACTTTTGACTTATGTGTAATATAAAATAATTAATAGTGATTTAAGTGAGACAATTCTCACATGGCTCCATGCATTTACATATGTATATATACCTATATATATGCATATCTATTTTTATATGCTCAGCCAAAGTTTCAACACTGGATTTTCAAATTTCACGTCCTACACAAGCTTGTGCGGGTTTCACATAAGGCACAATAACAACATCTATCATTCAAAATTTCCAACACACAATAGTGGGTGGTGTTTCCCCCAACTTTAAGAGCGGCTAAGCATGCTCAACATCTACCTCATAGGAAACCTTTGCCACCCTTCGATACATATAGTAGGCTTACAAGAACATTGAATTTAATTTAAGGATTACACATAGGATTGGCCTTGGGTTCATCGCCTAAGGCGATGTATACATAATACATACAAGTAAAATATAAACTAAAAGGAGAAGCATGTGGGTCAGCTGATAGGCTCGGACAATGAAAGATGAACATCATGTGCACAAGTGATACATTGTGGAAATGAGATCCAACCCAACATAGGGTCAATCAACAATTACAAGCATACGAATCTTTATAAGAATGACCCCTTGGGCTCACAGACAGTCGACACCATCAAATATTTGCAGAGATTTATAAGCTCGACCCTTTAGGCTCACATCAAATCGATAATAAAAAATATTGTACATGCACGATAAACACACAAAATGTAAGGAAAAAAACTTCATTCAAAATGAAAAGATAATTATATGAGTTTGATTTACCTCAATGTTTTGGCAGGGAGATTTTCTTCTCTACAATATCAATCAACTTTTTCCTTCTACTCCTTGAGTTACCTCCTCTTCTCCTCTATTTTTTCCTCTTCTTATGGGCGCTTTTTCCTTATTCTCAATTCAAATTCATCCTACTATTTTTGCGTAGAATATGGGTCTTTTAATTTTTGCATCCTTCATAGTGTGAGTTGGTCACCCACTCCGCATGAGGGAATCAGCCACATTCATATTTCATGGGGAGTTACCATTATTCAAATCCACCACGATCTTCTATAACTCTCTTTGGAGAGAAAATATTCAAAGAAATTCATTAACATTTTTGTATGTATATGCATTAATATATGGGTAAACCCACAAAACTAGTTTACAATTCTAGTGCGGAAGGAAAAGTTGCAAAAAATGCCCTCATGCAAAACATTTGGTTTTTGGTGGTTAGAGCGAACCTAAAGACGGTTTGCTAGAAGCCCCCTTCGAGCGAACCCATTAAATGTTGGGTCCCACATTTCCTAGGAAAAAAAAGAAAAGGAAAGGTTTGTGGAAAGGGGGTTTGCTCAAACCTTGGTTCAAATGAACCTCCAAGGGGTTTGCACGAACCCCCTTTTTCCCCCTTCTCCCTGTCTAGCACCAAAAAACTCCATAAGTTTTCCCTTCGAGGCTCGATTTGAGGATGTAAATGGAGGAGGCTTCATAGACCCAACTGGATGATGGTAGTCCTCAGAATGAGTTATCCAATGAATATAATTATAATATGTTTTGGTTTTATTATGTATTTATTTTTTAGTTTGATTAAACATAGGTTATTCACCGAAAATCAAGCTCTATGTTCTCCACATGTGGAAAAATAGCAGATTATCAAAAAAAATTGAAAAATATCAATGCACGCGATATTGAAGTCCTTGATCCAACAAAAAAAAATGAATTTCAATACATACAAAAAAAATTATGTTGTATACGGTCCGCCTATGTTTGAATTGTAACTAATTTGACTTTGAAACTTGATTAAGGAAAAAATATTTAATAAAACACTATGAAACCAATTGGAAGCACTAGATATCATAGTTACAAATCTAAATTCGAAAAAAATAGAATTTTATCCTTCACGAAAAAAAAAATTATGTTGTATATGGTGAGTGTCACTCCTTAAAAATGGTATTTATTGAAAAAAACTAGTTTTCAAAGGAGATGGACAAATAAGTGAAATCTGATTCCAAAAATTTTGAAAAAATATATATTTAGAATCTAAAGCCAAAATTTCACAAATCACTATTTTTCATCATCTTCAAATTCCTCACAGTTTAGCCTTTATAGGTGCCTGAAAGTGAAGATTTAGTTAGAAAAAATTAGTTCAGTGTCTAGTTTGGCAAAAAATTGTAAACCAGTATTGTGGGATCACCCATATATACATTCATACTCCTACAGATAAATTTTCACACATTACATTTTTAAAATCTCTTGTCTATTCAAATCGCGTTTTGAATTTATCTAGAATAGGGATCAAGTAAAATCTCATTTTTCATACAAAACGAGTTAAATTTCTTATTCACTTTATTGAATATGCATTTCGAATTAGACAAAGTAGAATAAGAATGCACAAATTGTTCTTTCCATTAGTTATTATTTTCACACCAAGTAAAAATGCAATTATCAAATTTTCAATCATATGCATATGTCATGTTCTATCATGGTGTGTAGCATTTCAAATTCCAACCTTGCTTACCATGGTCATCCGACTAAGCATGCCTGCCACAATCAAGTTCTCATCCTTCAACTTGTTTCATGCATACACATTCTTACACTTGTCCACTTATCAGTAACCTTCAACAGATAATCACGTAAAAATAATAATTTCTTAAATCAGGAAATTACATAATACTCATTTTCATTTTCATCATCGCATTTTTCATTTCATAAACAAAATGCTAAATTATTTTTCCAATTATTTCAATTTCCCAATTTTTAAAATGTAGAAATAAAATCGAGATATGATGCAAGGAAGTATTAATGGATACTCTGGGAAGGCTTTCTTACAATACCTTGACTGCTTCATCAACTAACTCTATGCTCTTCTCGTGAGTTTGAAGAATCTCCTTTCTTGCGAAGGCATGAAACACATCATCAAGATGTAATTTATGTAGAGGGGAAATCCTTTCCATATCCACTTGTCCTTGTTGTATCGGAATTTTTAGTAGTTGTGTAGACACCAGTGGTTGAAACTATAATTGCATGTCCAAAGGGTATTTGAATGAATCTCCAGAGGGTCCAAAGGATTCACAACCTTTTTAAGTGCTTTCTTTTGCATGTGTGTCACTCTTCTCCTTATCTCCACTATTAAAGAACTCTTCTACAATCTTCTCAACTTCCAGAGGTAAATTTTGTTCCTTTTGAGCTTCAGTCTTCTCTAGGACTCCTTTCTCAACTTCTTTGTTCTACTCATCAATTATCTCCATATCTGAAGGAGTGTTATCTATTAAAATTTCTTCTTGCATATGCTCATGTTTCTCATTAATAGGCTCATTGATTTTTGGGAGAGATATGTCTTGCTACAATTGATCTTCAACATCCAGAGGAGTGGTTTCCTTATTTATAGGCACAAATTTATTCATTTTTGGAATAATCTTGATTGTTATCTCCTTTTTTTTCCTCTCCATCCTCTTTATTTATTTTGATTCCTTCCCCATTAGGGTATTTAACCTTTGTTTAGTCCTAAATTCTTTTGATTTCAATTGATTAAATATTATTATTTCTTCATGAGTAAGGGTTGCTCTGGTTTTCTCTAGGACTTGTTTTCTTATCTTTTCTTCTTTCACCACAACTTCTTGTTCGTTGGAACCAAGTGAATCTACAAGACTCATCAAAAGCTAGTCATGAATATCACCTAGATTCACATCAAAGGTCATCATATACATCTCTATTTCCTTTTCAATTGTAGCTTTGTCAACAAGAGTTGACTCTTCATATAGTAGTTTTTTTCCTTTAGTGCACCATGCTCTACAATAGCACTAAATAATGCATCAAACTTCATAGGACTATGTTCTTAGACTACAGGGGTTTCCTCTCTCTTCTTTCCCTTTATTGTACTGGTCCCTTCCTAAGAGAATTTTTTACTTCCTTTTTTGGATCAATTGATGTTCTTCCTCTTCCTCTTATTCTTCTTCACAACTAATATTATTTTCACTTGTTTCTTTTTCTTTCCTTCTTCTCTTGGGAGACTTCTATTGCACAAATGTGCTAGATGTATCTTTCTTCTTAGAACCACTTGTAGACTTTGTTTTGGAATGCTTTGTTATAGTATGTGGTGTGGAGATTGAGGTCCTTCCTGACCTTCTTGATTTTTGTGGAGTCTTCAGAGGAGTAGATGTACCTTTAGATTTCTCTGTAGGGTCCATAGGGGCACCAAACTCCTCCAAATCAATTTTCATCTTTTCAAGCTTTTCTTCAATGTATTTCTTCTTCTTTTCTAGGTCTACTTGACTTATTTTCTCCTCATAAAGACCAAACCTTTCAACAAATGTATCTTTGGGTTTGCTCAACACAATCTCTATAAGACCAATGACTTTAGATTTAGGTACCTCATAAGGCAACTCTAGCACCCAAACAATTATGTGTTCAACTACTTCCATATAGTAGTAATATTTCCTAACTATAAATGTCATTTCATTCTTATACTTTTCTACAACTGATCTTGGAATTCTTTCCCTTTCTTACATATTTTCTTGAAAGTTTTTGAAAAATCCCCACAACATTGTCTTGCAAGACTCAAAATCTACAAATCTCCTTAGATGATCACTAATTTGAATAGCTACATGAATATTATTTAGCCATACTACATTCTTTGCTCTAAGCAACTCGATGAGAAAGTAAAACATCAAGAAAATGATAAGAGTACCATACCTGAAAGGGTATTTTGACTCCTTAGTCTTCTATGAATTCTCCATCAAATGTAACCTTAGGAGCTCACAAAGATCAAAATCTTTACCTTCTTTCACCATCTGATGGGTCGTGTGTATTTTGATGGAAGAGATCGAATTCTCTAATTGTGAAAAATATATTGTTGTCAATCACCATTGAAGCATATTTAACTAAAAAATCTTAAATTTCATTCAAATTTAGGGCACACCTGTCAAAATTCACTCTGGTAAGCTTCATCACAAGTTCATTCTTTATCACCTTTAATGTCACGACTGGTCCAGTGGAGCTCAAATTAGTAACAACCCTAATTTCCCCTTTGGTTATCATATGCGACATGTCCAACCACATGAATTTGTTATGTATTCTACTCAGAACATACTTCAACTACTCATATTCAAGACTGAAATAGGGAAATTCTACCCACACGTCCAACTTTTTCTTTGTCAAGATGGAATATTCTAGTTTCAACTCGAAATCATCTCCAATTAGCACCTTTTCCCTAAATCCTGCCAACTTCAAATGATCATATTCATCCATCTTTGAAATGAATATAAATTCACAGATCCTTTGTGTGAATCGCACCACTAAGAACCCTAGAAAATGCACATTGAGTATTTATTTCCATTGACTTGTACATGTTTTTCTTAAACTTAGGTCTCAACCTCTCAAGAACATCAATAAACCTTTTTGAATTAGGGTTTTCAAGAAACTTTTAAATTCCTCATGGGAATTTTCGGTAGGGTTTCTCTTGACACTTCAGAATTAGCTCAACTCTCATTTTCATTTCTCTCCTCTTCAAATTCTTGAACATAATTTCCTTTTAAAATGTGAAAAATAAAATATAAACACTTTTTCGTGACCTAAATTATGCATTAATTGTAGTAGAAAAAGTTAGGTCAAAATCTATCAAGCCCTAGTCAATGTCATCACAAACACCTTTAAACATTCCACAAATCTTTGTATTAAGAGATTTATCACTAGAAATTTCACCAATGGATCAATAAAACCAACCTATACATGCACCAGTATGCTGAAGACATTAGCATCTCATCTTTGGTAGGGGTCTAAAAAAATTTCTATTAAAACTCCTCCTAAGCCAAAGCTCTCTATCTAGTTTCTGGAGGAAACATCTACACCAAAATTTGGCATAGATTCATTCTTCACATCATTCTCTTCCATTTTCTTCGAAATCTTGTTCATCTCCTTCTTTACCTCAATCAGATCAATCTTCTTATGTGGAATAGAGGGTTTCACATTCTTTCCTTTCAAATCTTTATTCTTACTTTCTGCTTTATCCAAATCATCAAGAGTAGATCTGAGGTCTCCTTCCATGTAAACTTCCTAGTCTTCTTTAATAAACCCTCCCATTATAATTTCTTCCAAAGGGAGTGGATACCTCCTAGTTGTCATGTGTTCAAGCTCCAAGATCTACCTCAATGGTTAAGCCAATTGAAGGAACCTTGCTCTGATACCAATTGTTGAACACCCAAAATACTAAGAGGGGGGTGAATCAATATTCCCTAAAATTCATTAACTTAAAGGTGTATTCAAAGCATCTCATTAAACTTGCAGAAATGGAAAGAAACAATTAAAGCATGCATCACAATAATCAACACAAGAACACTAGATTCACATGGAAAAAACTTGAAAGGGAAAAACCATGGTGAGGATTAGCTCACAATATATCATAATTGGTTACAACATATTACATGAGGATCACTGCTCGAAGGGTGCACTGTCCATAAAACATAAGGCTCATTGCACAAGGAAGATCACATCTTCCAAAATTACAAAAGATATAGAAAAGAGTGGCTCACTACTAGATTTTTGAACTGCTAACAATGCATTTTCAATATGCTAAAGAAACAGTTCTAATTAGGCTTAGTAAACTAACTTTAATACATAATTCATTCTTCACCACTAACACCTTTCACACTTCACACTCTTGCTCATCATCTGCTAATTCGTCATCACTTCACATACTCATGCTACACACACTAAATTTACCTTCTATATATATGTATATATTCTACAAACACTCATATCATCAATTAGGTCAGCCTAATTAGATGAAACTATGACACCATAATTTGTCGGCTCAAAAATCCATCACACACTCCTTGTGAAAGAAACCAAAACATTTTCTTCACAAAAATAGGTCAGAATGAACTATATAATCACTCTTATGAATCTGCTTCATACATAACTTAATATTGCATTACCCCAAAATCCTTACGTAGAAACATCACAACAAAACCAGTGAAACAACAATTGAATGAACCAACTATTCATTCACAACTTGAAACATAGATCACCAAACCATCTAAAACTCAGAGTGCACACTCATCTAACATATTCAAGCACTTACTCAAAACCACAAAGCATAATGATCATCTTGTTGGAATCAGGGAAAACTGAGAGGGGAGTGAATCAGTGTTCTACAATTTTTTTATTAATCTGATCTTTAAACCACTTACAAAATTGAACCAAAAGAAATATGCAAAAAAATAAAGCAATCATCCACAACACCATAACACAAGTATTTTTATGTGGAAACCTTGGTAGGGGAAAAACCACGTTGGAGATCAATCCACAATTTGAGTACTCAAATATAAGTGTTTTACAAATGGGAAATGCACATGCATTCAGTTGCACTGCCTAGAGATCATTGCTCAAAAATGAAGACTCACTATCTTATAGAATATCTAGATTAAATCCATCTGAAGATCTTGAACTAAGAAAACAGCATTTGTTAATGCCTGATTATAGTTTCAGTTAGGCTCATCAATTGCACTCCTTGACTTGCTTGTCTGCTTCTGCTCTTTTGCTCTGTCTTCTTTCATTCGCATCACAAATCCCTTTTTATGAAATGCACAAGGAAAACTATGCATAATCACTTTGCTATCCTTCTGAATTTCGCATCATAATTCGCACACTTGATTCACATCCATGTCAAAATGATATAAATGATCGCTTATATATATCCGCAATAAAATATTTAAAAAACCATAAGTCGGCTTCAATAAAACATAGGATATTTTCCAACCATCGGCACAAACCACAAATTATTTTCAATGCACACCATCCAAAGTCATCCGCAACATAGTGAGGACCCAAAACAAAATCCTCAAACCCGAAAATACTTAAAACAATTTTGCCTCGACCATCCACAACACTCCACATTCACTTAGTCAACTTTCTAACATTGTTAAACAAAAATTCAGTCAAACGGATCTCCTGACTCATAAACCAATTGATGTGACAACACAAAACTCGAGAATAAGATATTCCAGATACCCAATGACCTTCCCTGAGATCAACAACTCAAACTGATAAACTGGTAATGCAAATGGATTGTCAAACTCAACTTTAGTCAGATATCATGTTCTTCACTCTGTCTCCTGGTATGGATAAATACTCAATTGTAGATTGGATTAATGAATTAGGTTGCCATCAATGACAACACAAAAATCCATATGCGAACACATTTGTGGGGGAATGCAAAGCATTCCAATATGAACTTTGCACCTATAACTATGAATCTTCTTAGCACAATACTTTATCATCAATATTTTTAGCCACATAAGATTTAGAACCCTAAAAATTTGGATATATACAAATTCAATACATAACATTATTACCTCAAAACCGCATGACAAGATATTATAGTGCAAAGTAATGTGGACCACAAATTTGATGCTTTATTATATTAGAATCTTAGTCAAACACTTAGCCAATTTCCCAAAAACACTTGGTCTACTCTAGACTATATACATATCGATAAACCATCACTTCTACAATGGGATGAGATTAATGAAAAAACCATGCATGATCATGCTCAAGTTTCCAATAGTGTAATGTTGCTAAGTGGTTCACGGGTTATTTTTGGACTTGGTGAAGTGTGTATGCGGTTGCCTGGTAGTGTTAATGTCGGTTTGGTTGACGTGTGTTAGCATTGTTTAGAGATGTGATTCATTGTTTTTGGAAGCATGGTATAGCATGTTAGTGTAGATTTGGGTATTGGTTAACCCTTTGTATGGTTTTCCTTCACTCCTCTCCACTACAAAGGTGTTTGGTACCGACCTATTTGGTGGTTGCACGTTTGAGGTGCATACATTTCATTGAGGCTGACTTGGAGAAGATTGTTTAAGTTTGCAGAGGATATATATGCAAGGTCAATTTTTGGATATGTGTGAGATGTGGTGGGTGATGCAAAATAATGTGTGTGTGATCAAGTTTTGTGATTTGAGTGTGATCATGAACGCCCGTGACTATCAAAAGCAACGATCAAAAGGTGTCTACATTTCAATGTGTTTGGAATTGTTGGAGGCAATGAGCCAAAGGTTGTAGATGGTTGTGGTGGATTCTCCTATTTCTCTGAGGTAGTGAACCTCCTTGTAACAGTCTCTTTCTATTCTCTTGTATTTTAGAAGAAGTGATCTTCCTTGGCAGTGAGCCCTTGGTAGTGATTCCTTTGGGCAATGAGCCCTTACAATAGTGATCCTTTTGTAATCAGTGTTGATATTCATATATATGTGAGCTAATCCTCATCGTGGTTTTTCCTTGATTAGGGTTTTCCATATAAAATTAGGTGTTCTATTGTGTATGGTTGTTGACATGTTGATGTTATTTTTTTACTTTCGTACTAATGCTAAATAAGGGTTTGAAGATTAATGAGGGCTTGAAGATCTTAATACACAACAGATTCACCCCTCCTCTTAGTTCTCATTTGTTTCTAACAATTGGTATAAGAGCAGAGGTTCCATAGAATAAGTTTAACCACTTGAGGTAGATCCAAATTGTGCACATGAATAGTGTCAACTCTCATATATTCGATGGAACAAATTATGCCTTATGGAAAGCCAAGATGGAATCCTTTCTTGTCTCATTAGGGTTTGGTGTGTGGAAGTCATCTGAAGATGGATATACTATACCTGCTATTACTCTGACAAGTGGAGATGATATCAAGAATTATGAGAATAATGGAAAAGAAATGAATGTAATCTTAAGTGGGTTTTCTAATTCACAACTTGTGAAGCTGATAAGCTACAAAATTGCTAAAGAGGTCTAGATAAAGTTGCAAAGTATTTATGAAGGAGATGCTAAGGTCAAGAAAGAAAATATGCAAAATTTTAAAGCCAAATTGGAAATCCTAAGGATGTCAAAAGATGAAGATATTGTGAGCTACATGCTTAGGGTGGATGAAATTATCAATGCCATCAAATAGTCTTGGTGGAAAATTGGAGGAAAGTGAAGTTGTGAAAAAAAGTATTAAGAACTCTTCCTAAATCTTATAGTGCTAATTTTTTTTCTATTGAGGGAGCTTAGAATCTGGATCAATATACTATAGATCAAATATTTGGTGCTTTAACTACTTTTAAATTAAGAGAGTTTGACCTAGATGCTTTAAGGAAAGAAACTACTTCTAAAGTCAACAAGAATGAGAGGATTGATCAATCTAATCCAGATGATCTTAATGAAGTAGATGCAGATTTTGTAAGAAGATTGAAAAAGTGAACTAGAAAATATAGAGGTAAGTTACCCTTCAAATGTTTCAATTGTGGTAAGATAGGTCATTATGCTTCAAAATATCTAAGAAAAGTTTCAAATGACAAACATAAAGATAATAAAGGTAAATATTTCAAGAAGATTTATTGAAGGGAAAGACAACGGTGTGAAATACCTTCCCTAAACACTAATACAACAGGGGAGAAGAGAAAAAATGAGTTCTATAGCTTCTTAAGACTACTGAGATGAATACATGCAACAATAAGAGATAACAAAAAATAAGCATTCATAGATTGACACAAGTATTTACGTGGGAAAACCTTTTTAGGTAAAAAACCCACCACACCAAGCAAAGCCAATTTGTATTACAGTAATAAAATATTGCATACAAGCTTCAGTCTTCAATCTCTGATTAGATCACAAAAACAATTAGAAAGTTCACTCACTATTACAATTCTATTAGCATACAGTAAATAATCTGATTTACATCAACTTCTCTCTCGACTTGCTTAGAAACTACTTACTTAACCATCACCTTTTTGGTTTGCATATATAATAATGTATTCGACTGTCAAGTCTTACATTTGCATTCAATGTCACAACCAATCGCAGACTTCAGGTTCATGCACCGATCATCCAATCATGCTATATGATCTTCACTGACAGATCATCTTGCATCAGGCCACCCAGGCATTCAATTCCTTGCCTACATCGGGTCTTGTCTCTAGCTGAAACTTGGCCTGCAATAACTACCTTTAACTATTTTGGATATTAACCAATCAAGATGTTGGCACTAAGCCACGTGTTCACCTGTCGCTTTTGACATTCGGTCTAGCTCAGTCAAGCTTGGTGATTGAGCTCCTACCGCGCACCGCCCAGCTCATCTTCACTTGTCACGGTATGGCAGTGAACTCGCCTGAGCTCACACAGACTTCCCCGTGCTGCTACCGAGCTGACTTCCACCTATCGTGGTATAGCGGTGAGCTCATTCAAGCTCTGTCTCTATCTGCCTCGTGCCACCGTCGAGCTCGTCCAACCTTACCGCGATGTAGTGGTAACCGCTAGGCAGACCGCAAGCGGTCATACCGCACTATCGCGAGGACCACCAGGCCACCCTGCGGTAGGGCGGTGACCGCCAGTGGTCTCACCATGACCACCATGGTGAGCAGACTCACTGCCTGCGGTGTGGCAGTAACCACCAAATAGAATGCAAGTAGTCTCACCGCAACCACCATGGTGAGCGGACTCACCCGCTGTAGTGTGGCGGTAATTGCCAGATAGAATGTAGGCAGTCTCATTGCGGCCACCATGGTGAGCGGACTCACCACCCACGGTGTGGCGGTAACTACCAGACAAAATGCAGGCGGTATCCCCAGGCCATTGTGGACTCACCGCCCGCGGTAAAGCGGTAACCGCCAGCTGACCACCATCGTACCACCAAGGAAAAACCAGACCACCACGGTAAAGCGGTTAAGGGCAGAAGCAAGACATTTTTTGCCAAGTCCTTTCTTGACGGAGGTCCAAGCTGGTAATTGAGGCACTGTTTCTCAACAGTTATTATGTTAAAGAAGAAAATGGTATATCTAATGATGAGAAACCAGACTATCCAGGTTATGGAAGTGATGAGTGTTTGTTCATGGTTTTGGATTTTGGAACTAATTATACTAAACTTGAAATATGTGAGAAGGAAATTGCTTTGGAAACATTATAGTATTGAAGGAACTATGTTGACTTCCTTTCATGCAAGAGAGGAGATAAACTACTAGACAATTGATAGTGGATGCTCAAATCATATGGCAGGTGATAAGAGTAAGTTTTTTAAACTTAAAAAATATGATGGTGGTTTTGTAAAGTTTGGTGATGATACGTCGACTAAGATCTGTGGAAAAGGTTCAGTTAGTTTTGATGGAAAACATAAGATAGATGATGTTCTTTATGTCAAGGGTCTCTGGCATAATCTTCTTAGTGTAGGAAAAATGTCTAGTAAAGGATACAATCTGGTGTTTCAGGATGATGGTTATGAAATTAGAAAAGGAAGCTCTAAAACTCTGGTTGCTGTAGAAATAAGGACATAAGGGAATGTTTACTAGCTCAAAGGTGTTGGTGGTAAGTTCTTTATGACTCAAATCAATGAAATTTGGAAATGGCATAGAAGAATGTCATATAAATTTTGATAGCCTAGTGAAGATCAACTCTACTCATGGTGTGAGAGACATGCCAATAATTACAAAGCCTATGAATGTAATTTGTAAAGAGTGACAGTTTGGAAAATAGACAAAGAAGAGGTTCAAAACTAAACAATACTCTACCACGGGGAATTTGAAGTTGGTGCATACAAACCTATGTGGACCTACCAAAATAAGAAGCTCTCAAGGTGAGATATTTTATGTTGTTAATAGGTAATTATTCGAGAATGACTTGGGCAAAATTTCTCAATAAAAAATCAAAAGATCTAGATAAGTTTCAAGAATTTAAACCTATGGTTGGAAATCAAATGGATTTTAAAATCAACAGTTTAAGATCTGACAATGGTGGTGAGTTCATCTCAAATGAGTAACATTTTTTGTGAAAATCATGGGATAAAAGGAATTTATTAGCTCCTATGACTCCACAACAGAATGGAGTTGTGGAAAAGAAGAATATGACAGTTCAGGAGGATGCAAGAACCATGTTGAAGGAAGTAAATATACTAGATGTCTATTGGAGAGATGTTATTCATATTGCAGTTTACATTCTCAATAGAGGACAATCAAGATTAAACAGTTCAAAGAACCCCTATGAGCTATGGTCTGGAAAAAATTCTGCTATGAAATGTTTTAGAGTGTTTGGAAGTGTTATATCAAGAGGAATGATGAAAATTTAGGAAAATTTGATGCAATATCAAATGAAGGAATCTTCCTTGGATATTCTACAAAAATAAATTCATACAGGTGTTACAACAAAATTTTAAAGAAGATAGTTGAAAGTGCAAGTGTCAAAGTGGATGAGGAATCACATCAAAGCTCAATGTTGATAGAAGGATGTGAATTTGATGAACTCCCTTGTAGAGAAGAAGAAAAATAAGAAGAGAAAAAAAAAGAGATGATAGTGGAAGAGGAAGAAGCTCCAAAAAATAACCCTAAGACTCCTAAGTATGTGTAGAAGAATCATTTTGAGGATCAAATAATTGGAGACAAAAGCACTAGTGTGCTAACAAGAAGAAATTTTTTCTATGGTAGAGGAACTGGTAAAATTTTGTTTAATTTTTAAGATAGAACCTAAAATAGTAATTGAGGCATGCAAGGATGAAAATTGGATCAAAACTATGGAAGAAGAGTTGAGGCAGATTGAGAAGAATCAAACATGGAAACTGGTCCCAAGACCAACAAATAATAATGTGATAGGAACTAAATGGGTTCTTAGGAACAAGTTGAATGAGAATGGAGAAAATATCAGAAACAAGGTTAGGCTTGTGTGTAAAGGCTACTCACTAGTGGAAGGGATAGATTCTGAATAGAATTTTTCTCTAATAGCAAGAATGGAATCTATTGAGATTTTTTTGGCTTTTGCAACACATAAAGACTTCACGGTATATCAGATGGATATAAAGTCTAAATTTTTTGAATGGTGAGTTAGAAGAAGAGGTATACATTGAATGACCAAAAGGTTCTCAGTTATCAAAAGATTATGATATTATCTATAAGTTGAAAAAGGAATTGTATGGAATCAGATAGGCTCCTAGAGCTTGGTATGCAAGATTGGATAGGTATGTATTGCAACAAGGATTCAAAAATGGTACTGTAGATAGAAATCTTTACTTCAAAGTAGAGGGAGATCAAATCTTGATTGTAGCTATGTATATTGATGACGTAATAGTTGGAGGAAATGAGGAAATTTGTAAAAGGTTTGTTGAGGAGATGTAAAATGATTTTGAAATGTCAATATTTGGGGAGATGAATTTCTTCCTTGGGCTACAAATTAGTCAATCAAAAAAAGGTATATTCATTACACAATCAAAATATGTTAACTAAATGTTGAAGAAGTTTGGAATGGAGGACTCTAAACCACTATGTACTCCCATGGTTATTGGTTTTAAATTAAGAAAAAATGATGAATCTCCTAAGACAGATCAGACCAAGTACAAATCCATGATTGGTGGATTACTATATCTAACTACAACTAGACTAGATATTATGCATGTAATTTGTTTTGTGGAAATATTTAAAGAATATCCTAGAGAATCACATGTGGCAACAGTCAAAAGCATATTTATATTTTTGAAGAGCACTCTGGACTATGGTCTATGGTATTTTAAGGATATTAAATTTTCTTTGAGTGCTTACACAGATGCATATTGGGCAGGTTGTGCAGATGAAAAAATAAGTACAAGTGGAGGTTCTTTCTTTCTTGGAAAAACATCAGTTTTTTAGATAAGTAAGATGTAGGATTTAGTATCATTATCTACTATAGAGGATGAATATATTGTTGCAGCATCTTGTTGCACATAGGTGTTGTGGATGAAGTAGACATTGAAAGATATCAGAGTATCATATCATGAACCTATATTTATCTTGTGTGATAGTACAAGTTCTATCAACATTTCAAAAAATATGGTAATGCATTCAAGAACAAAGAATATCTCTATTCGGTATCACTTTCTAAGAGAGAAAGTTGCTAAAAATGAAGTAAAGCTGGAGTATGTGCCTATAAAGGATCATATAGAAAACATTTTCACAAAGGCTCTTCCAAAAGATACATTTGAGTATCTCATAAACAAGCTAGGGGTTATTTCCCCTCCTTTCAACTAGATGCATAAGTTGGTGCAATTATCTAGGGGGATAAATTCAAGATGTATTCTTTGTCTTGGACTGATGAAGGATACCTCTAAGGGGGAGCAAGTAGTTGTATCTTTGGTTGGTGCAGTTAGGGATATAATATGTTGCTCCTAAAATTGTGTGAGAGAGAAGTGAAGTGTGTAGGTGTTATCCTTTTGCCATTGATGTAAAAGGCGGAGAGTGAAGTTTGAAAAAAATAAGAAAGAGGGAGAGAAAGAAATAATTATGGAATGTAAGAAATGTCCAAGTAAGGGGGGGAGTTGCTTGCGAGCTGGAGATCAATTTTATTTTTTTTGTTGATGGGTTTTCAACAAGTGTTGTCATCAATGGCAAAGGGGGGGATTATTGCACTATGTTGTCATTGATGTCAACCTATGCCAACATCTACTGTGGTTATGATGAGAAGGTGTTTGTGGTGTTGAGCAAGTATTGTAGATGAAACATAGTCACTTGGTTTCCAAGTTCTTTTGAGAAAATTTGCAATAAAGAGTGTACAAGGTGACAGGGGTGTGTTATGTATTGTGCTTCACATTTCTTCATTCTTGAAGATGTGCTTGTGTTGTTTGAATTTGATATTAAGAAGTGTTCAGAGGTATTATATCCAGATTTTTAGGTTCTAGATCATGCAATAGTAGAATATCTATTTGACAATGTGTTGGCTTGTGAAGAAGGTTGTTTGAGAGAAATGGAATTGCCCCACATTTCTCTACGTTGATGTTTCTTGTCTTGCAGATTTGGGAATGTGATAATAATTCTTGTATCTATCTTCTTTTGGAAGGTTTTGTGTTCATCTATTCTGCAAGCTTATTTCATGAGTTGTGTCTTAGTGGTAGCTTGACTAGTTGCATAGAATGATAATGTTCTTAGTTGCATATGTATACACCAATGATTTTGAGTATTTTGTTGGTGTTAAAATATTCTAGGATATTGTGTAATATTGATAAGTGGTCTACATGTTGTTTCCAGACCTGGTGAAGTGTGTATGTGGTTGCTTGGTAGTGTTAATATTGTTTTGGTTAACTTGGCATGCTAGTGTTGTTTGTAGATGTGATTCGTTGTTTATGGAAGTGTGGTGTAGCATTTCAGTCTAGATTTGGGTTTCCATTAACTCTTTGTGTGGTCCACCTTCACTTTTTTCCACCGTGGAGGTTTTTGGCATCAAACTATTTGGTGGTTGCATGTTTAAGGTGCATAAATTTTATTGAGGCCAACTTGGAGAAGATTGTTTGACATTCCGAAGGATATATATGCAAGGTCAATTGTTCTAGAGAAGTGTGAGATGTGGTGGGTGATGTAAAATGATGTGTATGTGATCAATTATTGTGATCTGAGTGTGAGTATGAATTCTTATAACTATCGAAAGCAACGAGTAGAAGGTGTCTACATTTTAGTGTGCCTAAAGATATTGGAGGGAGTGAGCCGAAGGTTGTGGATGGTTTTGGTGGATTCTCCTATTTCTCTAAGGTAGTGAACCTTCTTGTAACAATCTCTTTCTATTCTCTTGTATTCTTGAAGAAGTGATCTTCCTTGGTAGTGAGCCCTTGGAAGCGAGCCTTTCTTTATTTATTTCTTTTGGATAGTGAGCCCTTCTAATAGTGATCCTTTTGTAATCAATGGTTACATTCATATATGTGAGTTAATCCTCACCATGGTTTTTCCTTGATTAAGGTTTTCCACATAAAATTTGGTGTTCTATTGTGTATGGTTGTTAATATGTTGATTTTTTAATTTTTTTGCATTCATGCTAATGCTAAATAAGTGTTTGAACATTAATGAGGGTTTGAAGGTTTTAATGCACAACTAATTCACCCGCCCTTCTTAGTTGTTCTATGTGTCTTTGCATTCATGCTAATGCTAAATAAGTGTTTGAACATTAATGAGGGTTTGAAGGTTTTAATGCACAACTAATTCACCCCCCCTTCTTAGTTGTTCTATGTGTCTAACATAAATCCCCTTGCTTGGAGATTTTGGAGATTCAAAGGATCTTGGATTTTGAAGTTGATCAGCTTCCCAATAAATATTTAGGTATGCCTCTAGTCTATAGAAAGTCTTTTGTCAATGATTGGAGTAATTTTCTTAGTAGGGTTAATGGTATGCTTGGTTCTTGGAAGCAGAATTGGCTCTCCTTGGTTGGAAAAATTATTCTCATCAAAGCTTCTATGGTCATTGTCTTATTTTATAATATGCTAGTATTTGAAATCCCAAACAAAGTGGCTAAGGCCATAAAATATGTGAAAAGAGGCTTGGTATCAGGAGGATGCAAAGATAATATTAAATACAACTTGGTAAAATGGGATGAGATAGATAATCTTGTCAAAATGTAGGGGTTGGGCAATAGGAAGTGTAAGGAGATGAATATTACATTTCGTGCTAAGATAGTTTGGAGATTCTATGAGAAAAAATGATAAAATGTGGAGTAAAATCGTGTAGGCCAAATACCTCAAAAACAACATTGATAATCCATTTGATAAGGTGTGCTTTCTTTCTCTGGGGTCTAGTATATAGAATTTCCATAGACATTGTAGGAGGATCATTGAGCCTGGGTTGATATGGCGTATGAGGGATGACAAAAAAAAAAGGTTTTGGAGGGATCATTGGTTAGATATTGATACCTTGGTGGATTACCCACATTTTGGGAATTTGGCTACCTACTTTGAGGATTTGGTATGTGATAGGGTTGTGGATTACATCAAGGGACCCCCCAAATAGGTGGTGGGGGGACCTCATCGCCCTTGTGGATGATTTAAAGCAAGCATGTGAGGAGATTCGAGAAGAGTTGGTCAAATGGCCTATGTATGGCCCAACAAGGGAGGATAGATTTGTATGGGGTGATAAGGGTAATGGTCAAGTTACAATGTGGGCAACCTTTCTTGATTTGTTTTGTAACATGGATAAGGTCTAGAGTGGGTTGATCGTAAATTATGATTCAAATATGGTATTGCCTAAGATGAATATGTTTTTATGGATTTTCGAAAGGACTCTCACCTGGGACAGGCTAAGATCTTTTGGTAGAGTTGGGCCTTCAAGATGTGTTTTGTGTGAGGTTGATGAAGAGGACAATGATCACCCATTTCTCCATTGCAACTTTTCACATCGTCTTTGGTCTTTCTTTTTATCTAGATGGGCATTATCATGGGCTCTTTTAGAGAATATTCCTAAGCTTTTGGGGAGTTGGGTTCTTAAGGTTTGCAGCCCTAGTCTAAAAATCATTTGGGATGCGACTCCATCCATTATAGTTTGGAACTTATGGCTTGAGAGAAATAGTTGAATCTTTCATACCTCTAGTATATCGAAAGAAAGAGTGTAGGACATAGTGGAAAGCATGATTGGTGAGATACACAAGAATATTAATTGCTTGATTAGAGACCATGAGAAGGTTTGAGGGGGTGCTTGGCCTTGTTTCTGATGGCTTGTTCATCTCCCTATCTTTCCCGTTATCAATTCATGGAAAACTATTTGGCTATCTTTGGATGAGGGGTGGATGAAGTTCAATTTTGATGGTACAACTAAAAGAAATCTGGGTAAGGCTGGTGGAGGGGAATATTTAGAGACAATCATGGTCAGCCTATCGGTATTTTTTCTTTAGACCTTAGGTTTGAGTCCAATAGCATGGCTGAAGCTAGAGCTATGTTGTGGGGGATGATAATTGCTAGGGAGAAGGGATGGAGAAACTTTGGATAGAAGGGGAATCAAGTCTGATAATTAATGCCATGAAGGGGGATAATATCTAGAATTGGATATTGGAAGCTATTATATATAAATGGTGTTAATTGGTTAATTAAAGAGTTTGAGGAAGTCAAATTTTCTCACATAAAAATAACAGGGAATCGAGTGGCAGATTGGGCACCAAATGTTGGAGTTTCTTTAAATAGGAATGAAGGTGTTCATGCCAAATATTGGTGGAGATACCTTCCTTTTGATGTTATCACGTTGATGCAAGTCGACATTGTCAGATCTCAAATCACATCCTCCTGATTATTGGTCTCCTGACTTGTTGGCTTGTCTGGCTTGTTTGGTGAGGATTGGGCCTTCTCTGGCCCGACTCTTTGGTGGTTTCTTTATCTTTTTATTTTATGTGTACCATATGGGAGGATTTTCCCCTTCCAATTTTTAGGTTGCCTTGTATTTTTACTATATTATGTTGTGGTTTCTCTTGGAAATTCTCCTTTGCTACTTTTTTTGGTTCTTGGACCTAAACCAAGTTTCTATTAGCAAAAAATATATAAAAATTAAACTATCACTAAACTTGAATTAATAATTATTTTTCATTGTTAAATACTCTAATACTTGCTATTTTTTAATTTTACATGAATGATGGAATTTTTATATTATTAATAGATTAATAACCATATACACCAGATATAGCAAATATTAGTTCATTTTATTACAAAAAACCAAAATTGTAGTGTTGTAGACAATCAATTTTTATCCACTTATACAACCAAATCTATATACTATAAGGAGTATTAAAAACATATATATATAAAAAACTAACATGCTATAAACCATAATATCCATAGTCTTCCTTCTACATGAATCAACTCGGGTTGTTCTGGCCAACCTCATTGTTTTTGGCCTCATCCTCCTCTCTAGTGCCTCCTCTATCAGACTCCCTAGAATCCTCCCTTATAGGACTAGTATTAATCTGGTAGTTGTAGAAGAACCAAATAGAGGTAAATTAAATACTATAAGAAGATAAGACCTTTTGATATACTTGAATTCTTTAGGCTAGAGAGAAATAATGTCTATTCCATCTTTCTAGCTTTTTATTTTATTTTTTGCTAATCTAGTTTCACATTTCCTTGAGGTTAGGACTGACAACGAATGGTATCTAAAGGTACCTCACCTGCATGTTGGGGCCACCCCATTGAAAGTTGATATCTTTTACCCAATCTGGTGGGGATTCCTCCCACCCTAAGGCAATTGATTTGGAGTTGGATAACCTTGCTCTTGAAACTTGACAAAACAATTCTAGATTTACCATCTACGAATCCATATTGTCTGTATGTAATTCAACGAACAAAGCGATATCATCTATAAACTAGACATTAACCAATTCATTGTTATCTAGAAGTTGAGATGACGTATGGGATAACAAAAAAATTAGGTTTTAGAGGGATCATTGGTTGGAGATCGAGGCCTTGGTGGAATCCCCACATATTGGACCTTTGGCTGCCCACTTTGAGGATTTGGTAGGTGATAGGGTTGTGGATTACATCGAGAGATTCCCCCCAAACAAGTGGTGGGGGAACCTCAATGCCCTTGTGGATCATTTAAAGAATACATGTGAGAAAATTCGGGAAGAGTTGGTCAAATGGCATATGTATGGCCTAACCGGGGAGGATAGATTCGTATGGGGTGATAACGACAATGGTCAAGTTACAATGTGGGTAACCTTTCTCGATCTTTTTTGTAACATGGATAAGGTCTAGAGTGAGCTGATAGTAAATTATGATTCAAATACGGTATGCGTAAGATGAATACATTTTTATGGATTGTCGAGAGGAATCTCACCTAGGACAGGCTATGATCTTTTGGAAAAGTTAGGCCTTCAAGATGTGTTTTGTGTGAGGTTGATGAAGAGGAAAAAGATCACCCATTTCTCCACTACAGCCTTTCCCATCATCTTTGGTATTGCTTTTTATCTAGATGGGGGTTATCATGGGATTTTTTAGAAAATATTCCTAAGATTTTGGAGAGTTTGGTTCTTAAGGTTTATAGCCTTGGTCTGAAAAACTCATTTGGGATATGGCTCTAACCATCATAGATTGGAACTTATGGCTTGAGAGAAATAGTTGAATCTTTCAGACCTCAAGTATACCAAAAGAAAGAGTGTGGGACATAGTGGAAAGCATAATTGGTGAGATTAGTGAAATGCACAAGAATAGTAGTTGGTCGAGTAGAGACTATGAGAAGGTTAGGGGGGATGCTTGGCCTTGTTACTAATGGCTTGTTCATCTCCCTATCTTTCCCATTATCAATTCAAGGCAAGTTGTTTGGCTCTCTCCAGATGAGGGGTGGATGAAGTTCAATTTTTATGGTGCAACTAAAATCAATCTGGGTAAGGCTAGTGGAGGGGAATATTTAGAGACAATCATGGTCAACCTATTGGTATTTTTGCTTTGGACCTCAGGTTTGAGTCCAATAACGTGGTTGAAGCTAGAGCTATGTTGTGGGGGATAATAATTGCTAGGGAGAAGGGATGGAAGAAACTTTGGATAGAAGGGGACTCAAGTCTGATAATTAATTCCATGAAGGGGGATAATATCTAGAATTGGAGATTGGAAGATATTATAAATAGTGTTAAGTGGGCAATTGAAGAGTTTGAGGTAGTCAAGTTTTCTCACATAAAAATAGTAGGCAATCGAGTGGTAGATTGGACACCAAATTTGGAGTTTCTTTATATAGGAATGAAGGTGTTCATGCCAAATATTGGTGGATACACTTTCCTTTTGATGTTATCATGCTGATGCAAGTCGAAATTGTCGGATCTCAAATTGCATCGTTTTGATCTGTGGTCTCCTGAGTTGTTGGCTTGTGTGGCTTGTTCGGTGAGGACTGGGCCTTCTCTTGCCTGACTCTTTGGTGGTTTCTTTAGATTTTTATTTTTTGTGTACCATATGGGAGGCTTTACCCTTTCCAGTGTTTGTTCTGCCTTGTATTTTTCCTGTATTATGTTGTGGTTTCTCTTGACAATGCTCCTTTGTTGCTCTTTTTTGGTTCTTGGACCTAAACCAAGTTTTTATTAGCAAAAAAATATATATAAATTAAATTATCACCAAACTTGAAATTATAATTATTTTTCATTATTAAATACTCTACTACTTGTTAATTTTTACTTTTACATGAATGATGGAATTGCAAAATTAGAGATTATAAGGAAAAATGACTTACTTTGAATTTTTAGCTTTGATTATTTTACTGCACTTTATTAGATCTTCTACTATCAATTCATATTTACTGAACTTTCACTCTCAATTTATTCCTTATAAATTAATTTGAAAAGTGATGCATTGATTCATTTATATATGTGTCTTTTAATTTTATAACTCTTTTCTATTATTATCATTTCATATGTGTTGGCACTTTATTTATTTATTCCTTATTTAATATGTGTCAACTATTTTATTCCTTAATTATTTTCTCTAACATTTTTTGTTAACACACATTTTGCTTCACCTCATGCTACAACTATAGGCTACACCTCTTAGTGTAATTAAATATATTAATAACTACCTTTTATTCATTGATAATATACTGTAAGAGAGGGGGACCGACCATGTGAAGACTCCGGGTCACAGAGAGTCAAGAGTGGAGGTCTTCCCTAACTTACCTCACTCTAATGGGTGTCTTGGGATGAGGATCGAGAATGAAGAGCACTCTCAAGTGACGAAAATCTAATTTGGGCTAGACGAGCTAGTTTATGGAGTCCAAACTACACCTCAGACATCTCTTTGTCTGAGGACAACAGTGCGGGTCTGGGACAACAATGCGGCGTGTTGGCATCCATACTGCAATAAAATGTAAAGTACATTAAGAAAAATATCGAAAGCCTACTAACACCTTAGCTAACTAACTTTAATGAAATGAATCGAATGATAAAGTATGAAAAGTAAGTATGTAAATGATAAAGTAAATAGATAAAAACAAAGGCGATTAAGATCAACTCACTAAAGCATCAGTTTGCCAGTGAGATCCACACACATGTTCACCTACACTTAAGCAAGAAGGGAAACATTTTGGGGCTTTATAGGGGTTTTCCTCAATCAAACCCCCGCTTTGGTGTTTCCACCTCCACAGACAACCAAAAAACCAACAAAGTAGAAAGTATGATAAAGGAAATAAAAGAGAAAGAGAGATTATTGAGCACTACAAAAGAATGCTATGCTACTCTATCAAATCACAAAAGGAGAAGTGAAGTGTTACCACCTCCACCCAAAGGCTTGCAAGGCCAATGAAGGGAGAATGCAAGCAACAAACTTGAAAAAGTCACCACAATCGCAATAGTGATGAAGGGAGGTCTTGCAAGACTCCAAGCTTGCGACTTCTATGGTAGCCTCACAAGTACAAAAGTGAAGTTGATGGAGTATCAAGCTACTAAAATGTTCAATGGAGTTGTGTAGATTGTTGGAATTGTGAGAAGATGGATGAAAATGCTGAACGATGTGAAGAAGATTAAGCGAGTGTGAAATGAATGGATTTGAAGGGCAAAATGAACTAATTTTGGGTCGATTGGATGCATAGAGGTGTTACAAACCGTCCCCAATGAGGAGTGTAATGTTCATGCATACTCAAGGGCAGGAATTTGTTAGGGACAATAGCATGCTGCACAAAAATCATCACGTTGCACTCACGTCCCTGATGAAAATTCCCCCATCAACACATAAAACACACACAAGTGGATGCATTTTGGATGGGTGATGTGGAATTTCGCCTTCAAATTTGATTTTCTATGGTGATGGTATGCAAAAGGGGAATTTACACAAGGGGTGCAAATTTGTTCCTATACATTTTACCCTCACTTTAGTGAGCATGAATATCGATGAGTATTCGATAAAGTTGATCGAAGAGTTAGAGATGTATACCTGGACCATTGACGAAGAAAACTGTGATGTGAAGAACACATAAGCACAAGGTAGGAAAAGGACTCCACAAGTACTCTCTCTCAAGGAGGCTCAATCAAAAGGACTTTGTAGCTCCACATAACTACAAAGCTGCATAAAGTACACCAAAGGCCCGTAGACCAACGATGGATAAATTTTGTAGGATGCAAGTGCTTCACAGGCCCTCCAACCTACAAAGAAGACATTCCCCGAAGTTCTCTCTCATGAAGGAAGCCCAATGAAAGTGGACTTTGTAGATTCAGACTAGAAAGCGACTTCATAGGTGCACCTACAAAGCAACACGTTAATCCACAAATAAAACATGTTAGAAAACAAAAAAGAAGCCACACAAGCAAGCAAGAAAACAACCGCACATACAATCAAGAAATCAAAAGGATTCAAAGGGATCCCTCAGGAACCCTTCAAAAGAAGAGGGGTCCAGTCAAGGGACACTTTGTTTGAAAGTGAGATAACGCTTTTCACAAATCGATTCAATTAACAAGGAATCCTTTCAAAATATTTTCACTTCATCAAGGAATTCAAAAGGAAGAAAATTCCCCCTCGTGAGGGGAAGTTCAAAGATTTTCCCGTAGGAAAATTTTCTCCCTCCTCAAAGGAAAGTTCTCCAAATTCTTTCTTTGTGAACCCATGATGAAGGAAACACACTCCACTAGGAGGTCCAAGTTGAGAATGCGATTTTCGGAAAACGTTTTTGAGAAAATATTTGTTGGCAATGAATGCATTTTCTAAAAATTGAAGTTTACATAGCATCCCCCCCTTGGGGTGGTGGGTGTTGAACGTAGAGGCACACAATGACCTAAGGAGAGAAAAACAAGAATTAAAAGAGAGCGATGTTGTGGCTCATGGGGCATAGCGAGATGTCATTGTGGTAATTTATTTGCACACATGAGGGACAACACATATGCACCACAACATCACAACTCAAGAAAAGAAGAGATAAGGATAACAAAACTGAAAAAAAGAAACATCACAGACAGAAGACATAGGGGCGATTTGATATTTCAGGGTCAAAGCTGCTCATACATATGTATAAGTATAGTAGTAGTATATAGATGAATTTTCATCAACCCCTACTATATTAGACCATATGAAGAATGCAGAAGAAGACAAAATAAAAATAAAAAATTGGGTCAACATGGAAGGGAAGCCTAAATGCCCCCAATGCTTTGCATCATCCCCAATTTTCCAAAAATCAAGACACATAACACATGAAGAATGATGCCACAAATAAAGGAAGTTTATGACACATAATCACTCCTATATCCAAGCACCTGCAAGGGTGACAAGGGTCTTCTAGGAGCACATAACACATGCATGGGGAAACACATCACAACAAACACACACCTAATCTAAAGGTAAATAAAACATGTCCCCCCCCCTAACACTCATTGACCAAGAGGTTGCCTAAGTTTCCCAGTCTAGATCATTATATGGGGAAGGAAAATGAGACTACAATGGTGGAATATTAAGGGGGGAGCTTTCGACCCTCCCGCAACAAGGGCCAATGAAGAAGGCTCTGCAAGGTCTTCTCCACTCGACTCTTGTTGAGCTATGGCTAGCGATTTTGTGAAGATCGCTGACAAGACAAAGACCTCATCCAAAGAGTTGAGCATGCACTTTATGGGAGTGCCATGTGTTAACTCAATAGGTGAGGGAGGCAGTGCCTGAGATTCACTACTAGGCTCACCGAGCAACTCGAGAGAAGTGACGAACTCGGGAGAAGCCAGAACTTTCTCTATCACTAGGGTGACACAAG
Source organism: Sequoiadendron giganteum (assembly GCA_007115665.2). NCBI lineage: Eukaryota > Viridiplantae > Streptophyta > Pinopsida > Cupressales > Cupressaceae > Sequoiadendron > Sequoiadendron giganteum. The sequence goes on from CM021108.1 coordinate 268,690,413, forward strand.
CTAGCATAGGACCACCCTCTAAACAAGTTGGGCTTCTCTTACATCCCCCATTTATAGAAGGGAAAAAATCCACCTTCTACTTCATTGAAGGATGTGAACTCCCCATAAATGAGATAAGAGGTGCAAAGGAGGAGGAGAATACTACGATAAAAACCACCAAGGTGTTTGACATATCCATAGGTTTCAGGAATGGTGGGATGTCTGGAAGGGACATAAAAATAGGGTGCTTAGTTGAAGGAGCGATAAACACCTACACCCTTTTAGTATCTAGGGCGCTTACACTCACAATAGAAACTGGAAGAAAAACCAAGCTCGATTGAACGAAAGAAAAGGGGACAAGAGAGGAGGACACAGCATAAGGCACTAAAATAGGGGTGGTTGACTCCCCTTCCTTTCTCTACAAAGCTGTTTGCTCAGCTGCTAGATCCTTTCACTGACGCTTGTGCTCACGCATAAGGCAATTTCTACGACTCTCGGAGCTAGAGGTAGGAAGCTAAGATGGGACAGAAGGCTCTTGCTCAACCATAGGAGTGTCCATCACAACCGTCTTCGGTGGAGGGATAGACTCCTAAATAGGAGCAGGAGGAAGAGGTTGAGAAGCAATAGGGGGAGTTGATTCTAGTGCCTCAGTGGTGGACTACTTCCCATTCACTACTTTAGGAGCAGGAGCGATAAGAGGCCACAAAGGATGAGACAAAGAGGATTCCCCACAGGGACCTTTCCCTCTACCATATTGAATGACCCTAGGCACCGTGGGAAGAACGAGAAGTTCAAATTTAGGACACTTGGGCTTTCACCAAGCAAACACCATAGGATTATATCCCACAAATGTGGAGCAAAATCTAATGACACCATAGTAGAGTGAGAGGAAGCATTAGGTTGGACAATGGAAGAGGAGGAAGAAGAACCCCAACAACACTTCTCTTCTTCCCTTCTACGGGCCTTGGTGGCATCACGATCAGCTTTCAAACAAGCCCTATGTGAGACAACATAGGGAGATGGAGGGTATCTCACTTTAGGAATCAAGCACCCTTTCTTGTAATTTTCATAGGTCTAGTACAAGAGGTCCATCTTAGGTGGAAGCGTACCAACGGGTGCAGGCCAAAAGTTATTTAAAAAATAGCTACCACATGCAACCGATGGTTTATAGCTGATGTTGTGGATTATGTGCACTAAACCACCATGAATAAACTTTAGAAATTTACATATGACCGAAAGGAACTACATTCACAGCTACTAACTAGGGGATACCCAATTTCACTTTGAAGAGTTTGGACCCTAAGATTATGTCAAAAATTATGCTCACTGATTTAGGTCCTACAAGGATCAACAAGGTGATGCTACCAAGTGGAGGTATGGAAAGACCATTATATGTACGAATGGTGCTTTCAGGTGCATCATACCCGTATTTATGTAGGAAGTTGATTAACATAATATCCTCAGTAATCATATTCACCTGTCACAGTCTTTCTGTTGATTCACATGAGGATGCAAAGAGGAGATGGGTCTTTATTAAAAACCATTGACAGGTCCTGCGAGGTGAAGGTTATACCTTGACCACTAATCACAAATTGCACAGAGGGGATATGTAGATTTAGGAAGGATGCCATCATGTTCACTAAACAATACTCTCGCAAAGCCCACCAAAGGTTCACAATTGGACAGTGACCCAACTAAGGCTTCGTTCTGCAATGCCTACAAAATCTTCATACTACGCTTACTAGGAGTTGCAGGTTGGGTTGTAAGGAAAGAAAACTCACAAAAATCACACCTACAATGCTCCTAGGACATGAGCATTGCTAAAAAGAACCAAAGTGGTTCATGTCAAGTTTACCAAAAATGTAAGAGAGGGGGACCGACCATGTCAAGACTCCAGGTCACAGAGAGCCGAGAGCGGAGGGTTTCCCTAACTTACCTCACTCTAACAAGTGTCTTGGGATGAGGATTGAGAATAAATAGCACTCTCAAGTGCTTCTATGAATCTATAGACCAAAACCTCTAATTGGGGCTACACGAGCTAGTTTTTAGAATCCAAACTACCCCTTAGACAACTCTTTGTTGGAGGATGACAACATGGGTCTGGGATGACAACGTGACACACTAGTATCTCTTTGGAATGTTGGTGTTCTTATAGCCAAAAGACATAAAGTATAGTAATAAAACTACTAGAAGCCTACTGACAACCTAGCTAACTAACTTTCATGAAATGAACAAAATGATAAAGTATGAAAAGTAAGTATGTAAATGATAAGTAAATAGATAAAGACAAGGGTGACAAATATCAACTCACTAAAGTGCCAGTTCACCAATGAGCTCCACACACACGTTCACCTACACACAAGCAAGAAGGGAAAATTGTTGGGGCTATATAAGGGTTTGCCTCAGTCAAACCCCTTCTTTGGTGTTTCCACCTCCACAAACCGCCAGAAACGCAACAGAGTAGAAAGTATGATAAAGGAAATAGAAGAGAAAGAGATATTGTTGAACACTACAAAAGAATACTACACTAATTTATCAAATCACAAAAAAAGAAGTGAAGTGTTACCACCTCCACCTAAAGGCTCTCAAGGTTAATGAAGGGAGAATGCAAGCAACGAACTTGGCAAAGTCACCACAGTCGTAGCGGTGATGAAGGGAGGTCTCACAAGACTCCAAGTTCACAACTTCCATGGTAGCCTCACACTTACAAAATTGAAGTTGATGGAGTATCAAGTTGTTGTAATGTTCAATGGAGTTGTGTAGATTGCTGGAATTGTGATAAGATGAAATGAAAATTATTAAGGATGTGAAGACGATGAAGTGAGTGTGAAATGAATGGATTTGAAGGCCAAAATGAACCATTTTCGAGTTGGTTGGTCACACTGAGGCATTACAAACCGTCCCCAATGAGGAGTGTAATGTCCTTGCAGACTTAGGGGCAAGAATCTGTCAGGGACAACAACACACTGCGCAAACGTTTGCACATCATGCTCGCGTCCCTGACAAAAATTCCCCCACTAACACACAAAACATGCATCAAGTGGATGCATTTCGAATGGGTGATGTGGAATTTCTCCTTCAGATTTGATTTTCTATGCTGAGGGTATGCAAAAGGGGAATTTATAGGAGGGGTGCAAATTTGCTCCTATACATATCCATATATAGTTTCTTATAATATATTCTAAAGATTTAATTTTAAGAATTAACATCTATATTAACATGACACTTAAGTAGGGTTTGCAACAATTATATTTATGTTTTTCTCATGTAAAGAGGAGGTGGAAAAGGTTTTTTTGTTGATGTTATAAGCAGCTTAGGGTTGCACTTCCAATGCACACACTTCAAGAAGAAGGCATAAATTAAATGATAGCCTTCCGGCTATTTAATTTATATTGTTAATGAGTAATAAACATTAGGGGCCGACCCTATCTAGGTTCGCATGTTTTGTCTTGTATTGGGCCGACCTCCTTGGAATTTATTATATTTATATTATTCTCCCAAGAGAGCCGACCTAATTGAGGAGATGCCTCATTTGTATAAATACAAGGTCATTCCTTGTCATTTCACATTCAAGTTCATTCAAGAAAATTCGCAGCCTAGAAGAAGTTCGCACTTGTGTAGCAGCAGTCCGATTTCAAGGAAGAACATATCCATTTGTATCTTTTTCATCGAGGAGAGGTGTGACTATTCATTGTATCAATTTCGGCCATTGTTGGGCATGAGTTGTAAGAATATTTCTGCTCTTGTTCCTATATTATATAAGACGATTATTTGTTGGGTTTTTCTCCCCAAGAGGAGGGTTTTCCCAAGGTATCTTGTTGTGTTTATTATCTTATGTGTTGCAATATTTTAAGTGCTTTTAGTTATATATAATATGATCTAAGAAACTCTAACATGGTATTAGAGCAGGTTTGAAAAAGATCGTGATCAGATTTATTTTGCAACACTCAATTTAATATTTTTTAGTCTATCTCCTATTTCAAATTTCAAGATGGTGAATGGTCTGAAAATCGAAATATAGACTCGAAGGAGTTTCTAACTACACATCATGGAGGTTCAAGATCATGCTCACATTGGAAAAAAATGATTTGGCTGAGTTTGTGAAAACAAAAGTTCCCGAACCTAAGGAGGAAGAAGATAAGTTGCACTGGAGGAAGAAAGATACTAGGGCAAAGAAAGTGTTGGTCGATTCCATCAAGGATCATGTTGTACCGATTGTCTTGAAGTTGGATACAACAAGGGAGATGTTTACAACCTTGGAAGAGATGTATGAAATCAACAACACTAGTCGAGCACTTGCACTGAAGCAACAACTTCATCATGTGAAAATGGCGAAAGGAGAATATGTAATTACTTATTTCATGAGGATTTCAGAGATAAGAGATCAGCTCTCTACAATTGGTCACATGATTGATGACAAAGACTTGACTATGATTTCTCTCAATGGTCCTACACTATCATGGGAGTCATTTATTCAAGGAATCAGTGCAAGATCTAAACTTCCCAAGTTTGATCGGTTGAGGATCGACTGCATTCAAGAGGAGTCGAGACAAGCAGCTAGAGGCATTGGTCAAAGTTCAAAGAATGAAGAGATACATGTTCTCGCCTCTCATTCGTCGAAGAAAGGAAAAGGTTGGAAGAAAGGGTTCTTCAAGAGGAATCGAGAGAATGGAAATGATGGTGCTCCTACCTTCAAAAGGAAACGTGACTAATCCAAGGTTCAATGCTTTCATTGTGACAAGTATGGCCACTTTGCGAAAGAATTTCCTCTCAGACCTAAGCAGCAAGTTGCCACTGCAAATGTTGAAGAAGTTGCTCCGTAGAAGGACTCAAGTGATTATCTATTCTATTTAGCCCTATCAAGCAATGTATCCACCGACGCCAACACTTGGTTGATTGATAGTGGTGCCTCTCGGCACATCACCAGATTCAGGGGGCATCTATCAAATTTGGTGGAGAGTGACTCTAGTGAACAAGTTGTTATTGGAGACAATGTTAGGTATTCTGTGAAAGGAGTTGGTAACTCCTCTCTTCACTTGGATTTTGGCATTTCATTGGAGTTGAATGATGTACTATTTTTTCCAGCCATACAGAGGAATCTTGTCTCCATTTTAGCATTAGAAGACAAGGGTTATCAAGTTGCATTTTCTAAAGGTAAAGTTCTTATATGGGAAGAACTCCAACTTCAAATTTGCTCGGGTAATTGGAGTTAGACATGAATGTCTTTACATTCTATGCACTCGTCCCCTTCAAGCTCTTATGCATAACTCTTCCAGCATATGTGATCTTTGGCATCGAAGATTGGCCCACATTCACTTTCGAGCATTATCTATCATGGAGAAGATGGTCACCGACCTTTCGAAATTCAACCAGGAACATGAAGGTACATGCAAAGGATGCACCCTAGGCAAGAATACAAAAGGTACGTTTCATTCTAGTGAAAGTAAATCTAAATGTATTCTTGATCTCATTCATTCTGATTTATGTGGTCCAATGTCTATTGCATCTTCTAGTGGTTTCTTGTATTACATTATTTTTATTGATGATTACTCTAGAAAGAATTGGATTTATTTCTTGAGATCTAAAGAATCTGAAGAGGTATTAGAAAGATTCAGAGAATTCAAAGCATAGGTTGAAAACCTGTCTAGAAAAAGGATCAAGGTTTTGAGATCCAATAATGGTGGAGAGTACACCTCCGGTACCTTTCGTGATTTTTGTATTGAAGCAAGGATTAAGAGGGAGTTCAGTGTTCCCTATAATCCACAACAAAATGGTATTTCTGAAAGGAAGAATAGGTCTATTGTGGAAGCAGTCAAAGCTATGATTCATGATCAAGATCTACAAATCTCTCTCTCGGCTGAGGCATCTAGGATAGCCGTCTATGTTCAGAACAGGAGTCCCCATAGGATCTTGGAGAATAAAACTCCTGAAGAAGCATTCTCAAGGGTGAAACCAGAAGTCAGTCATTTGAGGATCTTTGGTTGTCCAGTATATGTTCATATTCCAAAGGAAAAGAGAACAAAGTTAGAACCTTCTAGGAAGAAGGGAATTCTGATGGGCTACAGTGAGACATCAAAATCCTACAAAATCTACATTCCAAGTCAAAAGTCTATTGAGATTAGTAGAGATGTCACATTTGAGGAAGATGTTTCTTTCAGAAGATCCAAGGGCACTCCTATGGAGATCGATGAAGAAGAACCTCCTCAAGATATGGAAGTTGACCATATTCCAAAGAATCAAGAGGAGGTTCCAGAACCTAAAGAAGATGATGATCCAATTGAACCCCTAGATCCTACTGATGGGCCTTTAGATATTGTGATTGGAAAGAAAAGACCTCTTTGGGCTCGAAGGACAATACAGGAGGCAGAAAGTTTTGTAGCCCCAAGAGGAGCTTTTAGAGAAAGCAAGAGACCTCATAAGTTCTCTAGTTATGTTGCCTTGATGAGTTAGATCATTGAGTTAGAGCCTTTAAGTGTCGAAGAATCTTCTAGTCAACAAGTATGGAAAGATGCCATGACTGAGGAGTATCAGTCCATACTTAAGAACGATGTTTGGGATATAGTTCCTAGACCCAAAGGAAAATTTGTGGTGTCTTCTAAATGGTTCTTCAAAATCAAGCATGCAGCTGATGGGAGCATTGAGAAGCACAAGGAAAGATTCATGGCTAGAGGGTTCTCACAAAAAGAGGGAGTTGACTATGAAGAAACTTTTGCTCCTATGGCTCGATATACGTCTATCAGAACCATCATTGCTATTGCTGCATCTAGAGGATGGAAGATTCACCAAATGGATGTAAAGACAACCTTTCTAAATGGTGTAATAGAAGAAGAGGTTTACATTGAGCAACCTGATCGATTTGAGGTACATGGGAAGGAGCCTCATGTTTGCAAGCTGAAGAAGGCCTTGTATGGTCTTAAGTAGGCTCCTCGTGCTTGGTATGAAAGGATTGATCGTTATTTGTTGAGTCTAGGTTTCTCAAATAATGATGTCGATTCTAATCTCTACTTCAAGGTAATAAATGGTGAAGCCTTGATTTTGGTATTGTATGTTGATGATTTGATTATCACTGGAGAAGAACACCTAATTCTAACATGTAAGAAGGAGTTAGCTTCTAAGTTTGAGATGAAGAATCGTGGTTTCATGCATTACTTTCTTGGCTTCGAAGTTTGGAAAAAGCCAGATGAGATGATTCTAAGTCAAGGCAAGTATACTATTGACATTCTAAAAAGGTTTGGTATGATTGACTGCAAACCTATGTCTACACCCATGGAGTCTAATCTAGATAAGTTAAAGGAGGCTGCAGCCAGTTCCGAACTGGTGGATTCTACAATGTATAGGCAGTTGATTGGTTCATTAATGTATCTAGTTAACACTAGACCAGATATCTGCTATGCAATAAGTGCACTTAGTCAGTTTATGTGTGAACCAAATTAGATACATCTTGTTGCAGCTAAACATATCCTAAGATACTTACATGGCACAATTGGATATGGGTTGATATATTCTACAGGTGTGGATTTGGAGCGGCATGGATTTACTGATTCTAATTGGGCAGGATGTGTCTCAGATCGGAAGAGTACCTCTAGTTGTTGCTTCAGTTTGGGTTCTGCTATGATATCTTGGTGTAGCAGGAAATAGTCTTCAGTGGCTTTGAGTACAACTGAGGCAGAGTACATTGTAGCTTGTGTGGCAGCTCGTGAGGCAATGTGGCTTTGTAAGCTCCTTGCATGATTGTTTGGACAATCAATGGAGACTACCATTATACACTGTAAAAACTAGAGTTGTGTAAAGATTTTTGTCAATCATGTGTTCCATGATAAAACAAAGCATGTTGAGGTCAAGTACCATTATATTAGAGATATGGTACTGAGGAAAGCTATACAATTGAGGTATATCAGCATTGATGAGCAGATGACAAACATTCTCATCAAGCCCCTCTCCAGGATCAAGTTTGTGTACTTTCAAGAAAAGCTTGGTATGGTGGAGAATGTAGCCTTGACTGAGAAGGAGTCTCAGTATCAGTGATCTTCAAATTGTTAATGCATTTCTCTATTGAGAGAGATTTGAGGTGCAATCCCTTGTTAATACATTCTTCTCTTCAAGAGAAGTTTGAGGTGAAAGCCCTTGTTCCACCCTCTGGGAGAGCCATGGAGGATGTCATGTGTGTGATGCCATGACAACATCACGTGAGAGAGTTCGTGATGATTTTCTTGTACTTGTGTTTCACCCTCTGGGAGAGCTATGGTGAAAGTCACGATGAGGTGACAACATCACATTAAGTGATGAGCACTTGTACATACCATCTATGGAGGTAGCCATGATGGTTGATATCACGATGAGGTGATATCTTACTTGCTTTTTCATGTTGAGGTGATAAGCTACTGTATCACTGTGAAGTGATATGTTTTGTGCAGCTGAAAGTATCATCCCTAGCTGAGAGGGAGTGTTGATGTTATAAGCAGCTTAGGGCTACACTTCCAACGCACACACTTCAAGAAGAAGGCATAAATTAAATGATAGCCTTCCAGCTATTTAATTTATATTGTTAATGAGTAATAAACATTAAGGGCTGACCCTATCTAGGTTCGCATGTTTTGTCTTGCATTGGGCCGACCTCCTTGGCATTTATTATATTTATATTATTCTCCCAAGAGAGCCGGCCTAATTGAGGAGGTGCCTCATTTGTATAAATACAAGGTCATTCCTTGTCATTTCACATTCAAGTTCATTCAAGAAAATTCGCAGCCTAGAAGAAGTTTGCACTTGTGTAGCAATAGTCTGATTTCAAGGAAGAACATATTCATTTGTATCTTTTGCATCTAGGAGAGGTGTGACTATTCATTGTATCAATTTCGGCCATTGCTGGTCCTGAGTTGTAAGCATATTTTTGCTCTTGTTCCTATATTATATAAGAGGATTATTTGTTGGGTTTTTCTCCCTCAAGAGGAGGGTTTTCCCAGGGTATCTTGTTGTGTTTATTATCTTATGTGTTGCAATATTTTAAGTGCTTTCAGTTATATATAATCTGATCTAAGAAACTCTAACAGTTTTGTGGTGTTCTTGTGTTGAACATCATAAATTCCTAATAACAATTCACTAATGACTACTTAGTGAAGCATAAAAACGTGTCCAATATTTTGGTTTAAGTGGGACACACAAATAACTATTTTTAGTCAAGTTTTTATTCTTTATCACTTATAACAAGCACACCGTTTAGAATTTGAAGACAATGTAAACTAATCATTAATAAGATTGTATGTATATATTTTAAGTATATATATATATATATATATATATATTTTAATATTTTGTTTCTTTTCTTAGGTTTTCTTAAAATTAAACTTATTTCTTACATTTTATAGTATTTTTAATGAGAGATATTTTCTTATACTATGTAACTTAAATTATAAAAATCAATTCATAATTTTTTGTACATAAGTCATTAATATTGATGTCTAGGACATGCATATTTTTTTTAGCATATTTTTTATTTAAATTTTTTGATTTAGATTAATTATAAATTAAACACATATTATTCCATTATATATATATATACCCCCATTGTAGAAAAGGTTAGCTATAGTAGAGGTGGGGCCCCCTATCTATACTTGGGGGTTGCATATTTCTATTCAAGTTGAAATTTCCAGGAAAAAAACATCAAATTGGGAGGGTGATCCTCCCGGTGAACTAACCACACCCCAAATCGAAATAGGTGAATGAGTAGAGAATACTAGGGCACTTGAGAGAACTGTGTTGAAGGAACTCGACAAAATGACCCCACAACTTTAGGAAAAAGGGTGCATATATATATATCCTTGAAACAAGTACATCCATCAAGAGGGTGGATGCATTAAAAATTAACAATTTTTTTTTACTTTTTTTCTATTTTTTTGCAATGTTCCAATCTTAAAATTTTGTGTTTGGTACAAACCTATGTTCGTTAGAACATAGAAAATAAATATGATTATTAAACAAAAAATATAATAAGTTATACTCATCAAAATGTTTTACTTTGAGGGCAAGGATCATACAAAGTCTTGTGTCATAACAAGTTCATTTGTTTGTTGAAAACTTGACTTGAATCAATTTTTTTTTTTTTGTCAAAAATAGGATGACCAAAAGTTCAAAGGCAACATAAAAAAGTTCTATCAAAAGACTTTCATTTGAAGGACCTCTTCCATGTATTTTTTTAACTTGAAACTCAAAAAAATAGTAAAACACTTTTATTTAAACCCCTTAATCATATAATGAACCTTCAAATATTCAATAATATTCTCCTATATATATATATATATAATGTGCCTACTTTTGAAATTATTAAAAGACCACATTATTACAACTAATAATAATATGGAAATATATGATATAAAAGACCACATTATCACAATTATTTAGTTGAGCATCCACCAAACTTTTGAGAAAGAGTAAAATCATGTAGATCATGTGTACGACAACTCGATTTTTATAGCTTCCCTCTTAAATGATCAAAAATTACAATCTATAAAGCTATTGAATTTACGTAATTCAATATTACAATAAATTACATCTTCGATAACTCCTAAAAAATTGAAAATGTGAACTGGAAAACAAATATACAAACACATACTTTATTTTTTAGCTCAATTTCTTTTGTTTTATCTAGCCGTATCAAAACAGATAATACAAGTACTTAGCCACCACGTGGCACATGTTCAATGTAGTATTATTATCTAGAAAAGTTGCAGTGATGATACACCTAATTAACTTTCCTCAACTTAGCTTTTCTGATACAAATGCAGTTTGATGCAGACGCGGAGGCTGGGTTTCTGCCTACTCAAGAAGATTGTGATGCGCGGGATTCGAAGTCAAGACATGTCATACCCCAAAATGGCGCTTTTAGAATGTAATTAGGTTAATAATGTGCCCAAGATCAGAATTTGTAGGGTTCAAAATGGTGGGAAATCGACCGGAAACGTTGCCCAAGCATGTAGAGAAGCTATTGTTTGCAATGAAGAAGACGCATAGGCTCCTGGTGGGGGGAAACCACACCGCTGCTAGATTTTGCACGCGATAGATCTAAAGTTTGAATCTGCTTGCTGGCAAATCTCTTTCTTTTGCTCGATCTAATCCTGCAAAAAACAAATCCTGCTCTATCTGAGTCGTGAATAGGGCTTTAGCGCGTTAGGGCTGATCCGTTATTTTGAAACTTGTTTGGGGATTTTCTTTCGTTTAAGCTCTTATCTTAGCTCAATGGTTGTAAAACTGACGAAGCTAGAGCTCATGTACGGTTCCGTGGGTAAGCGGCTGATGTTTCGCAGCATTTGCTTTTCAATGGTCCTGGCCTTGATGCCGCTTCTCTACATTGTCCAGGATGCTGGTCCATGTGACCTCTCGGCTGGCTCCGAGTCCTTCTATGGTCCCAGTGGTCTGGGGATCGAATACTCTACCCCAACGAAGGTCTGGGCGCTGAGGCCGAGTGTAAAATTCTACTCGGAAATCTACAGCGACCTGTTGAAGCAAGGTCTCCTGCAGCCTGGTCTGAAAGGCCTCTGCATCGGGTGTGGCGCTGCTCACGCCGTGTTGGCATTGAAGGAAAATGGAATACCTGACGCCACGGGAATCGATCGGGGGTCGTGCAAAGGCAAACTCAAACGGCTGCCGTTTGCAGATAATTCCTTCGACTTTGTCTTATCGGGATCGGTACTTCGAGCCCGGTCACCCGCTCTGTTCGCCGTTGAGATCGAACGCACCCTTAAGCGCAGTGGGGTCGCAATTATAGTCGTGTCGCCCAGGCGGGCTGTCAAGGGTTCAAACCCCTTAAATTATCTAACCCCCACGGCTGCCCTCTTCAGAAACTCTGAGGTCGTTCGTGTGACAGTAGCGGGAAATTCTTCAGTAATCGCGCTTCGCAAGCTTGCTTTGGCATCCAACCCCGTCCACCACTGCTCTCCCGTAAAGCACAACAGGAAATTAGTCAAGTTCGCGGAGCCATTAACAGAGAACCACAATAACGCCGTTTATTTGCCGAGTATTGTACACAGAACAAGCCTGAACCGCCATGTTTATGTTGAAATTGGGGTTAATGGCACTGAGCGCAGTATAAGCGAGTGGTTCGTGAGGGTTTATCCGAAGCAAAACAAGGCGTTTGATATCTATGTGATAGCAGTGGATAATGCAGCCCCTGCTTCCCCTGTCAATCTGAGCGGAGTCGAAGCTTTGCGGGTGAAGCAGGGCAAAATTGGAGGGTGGATGAAAAGGAATATGAGCGAGAAGGATTTTGTTGTTGTGAAAATAGGGTTTCCATATGCGAGGGAAGTGATGGAGAGCGGAGCAATGTGCCTCGTTGACGAGCTTCTTGTGGTATGCAGCCATGATGATGATGATGATGATGCTGCCTGTCTCGCTCTGCTCAACGATCTCAGAAAGAATGGCGTCTTCGCACATAAGTGGTAACCGCTTTAGTGAATACCGTCTTGCTATTACAGAATGGTTTAGCCGCTCTACTACTTTATTTAGAGAATGCTATAATATGCTAGGGAGAATAAAATGCAGATTTTGTGGTGGTGTCTTATATTAATGATATTATCATTGTTAAGTATGGCATCCCAAAGTTTGTAATTGGTATTACGTGGCATCTAATTATTTATTAGTTGTTTGTTCTCCAATGACTATCTTGTTTTTTTTTTTTAAATGATTCAAAGTAGATTTACAAAGAATAAGAGCTATCAAATATCTGGTTTCTTTTCATCGTGGTAACTTTTCAACGGTACTCTTTTTAGGCCAAGGAATATGGGATTCATATGGACTAATTGCTTCGCTAGCCTTCACCTTTAATATTCTTTGTATTTGTCCCTATATTCTATTTTTATCCTTTTCTCTTCTAATTTATTGCAGAAAATAATAAAGGTTAAAATGACATAGATTGGAACAATATGTATTATGGTTTCAAAGTTTGGGCAACATGTCAATATTGAAATGGAGATAAATTATGGTTTCAAAGTTTGGGCAACATGTCAATATTGAAATGGAGATAAGTAGAAAGGTTACAAACATTTAAATACAAGTAATTTTCAAATAAAAGTTTTGGTCTTATACACAAATCATCTTAGTTGAGGTCGGAGCCTTTCTAGTTGAAGTGATGATGATGATTTCTAGCAATTAGGATAATTGAAGATAATAAAGACCACAAAAGGACACCGATGGCCCAAAACAATAGTGGAGGAAAAGATAAATAGAAGAAAGAACACATGGACGAAGCAAAATATCAATTGGACAACTAAATAGGGAAATATCATGCAAGAGTGCCCAAACACAAATATGGAAATCAAAAGGTATGTGAGTAAAAGTCAAAGCAATTGTGTGGACAAAACAACTTAGGTGAAAAAGATGATAAATTATGTCAAACAATTCAATCCCACATGAGATTATGAGCAAATGTTTTTTATAGGAGCAAATACAAAATGTAAAGTGTGAACAAGGGGAAATGAAGTAGGAAACAATGAGAGAAAGACAAAGAAATGAATCTTATATCGTGCCTCTTTTTGCACCTTTGTTGAGTGTAAGAGGTTGAGCAACCTACTTGAAAAGTATTCTAAGAGATTTTCCAAAATCTCTTGTTGTACATCTACTGTGTAGTGTTTTAGATGTTTGTGATCTAGTGATTGAAAATATACAGTTTCTCTTTAGGTTAGTAGCATAACATTGTATTGAGGCGGCCATTATGAAATTACTGCTAAGAGAGTCCATTCATATATTTTGTTAATAGATGATCATGGATTGAGATTTGATTTTGAGATCAATGATTAAAGTTGCATGAAAGATATGGAGTAAGAGAGGCCTCTTAGTGACACCTTGTGATTGATGCACTTAGAGAGAGCAATGCTAAAGAGGATTTAGATTATTACAATTTTTTAATTTGATCAAATGATGAAAACTAAAAGTCCTAACACATGTGAAATAACTATGGAGAATTGTGATTATGACATGTGAGCACTCTCACACATATGTAAAAATCACATGGGGATGTAAGATTTGATATGTGAGGGCATTCGTACATGTGTGAGTCGCATATTTAAATTAGATGGTGTGGATATTCTAGGAGAAAATAAACTGCTAGGATTTTAAGGGGTTGTGACAAGTGATTAATTAGATTTATTATGTTCTGATTTGTGCAAGTGGATTAATTTGTTAACTAATTGGTTTTAGTCAACTAATTTATTGATGGGGATTTTTGGGAGAATTAAATAAATAGTTACATTTATTTAATTTTTGGAGGATATAAATGTAAAGGTTGATTTTTTAAAATTAAGAATGAACTAAAGAGGAAATGTGATAGAAGATGAATAATCATTTATTTAACTAATGCTAGGAAGATGATTAGAGGTTAATTAAATATTTGGCTTATTTTATTAATGCTTAGGATAGATAAAATCGAGTGTGGTTAGGTGTGGATAGTTTTAGATGTACATTTTTCCCCTTTTTGAGACAACAACTTGACTAGAAGAAATAGTGTTTCTTCAAAGAAAAATAAAACACAATATCTTTGAAAGAGATGTGACTAGTGGCAAGATGCCTAAGTTGTTGGAAGGAGTGACGAGGAGGTAAGTATGCACGCTCAAGAGGATAGACAAGTTTGAAGAATACAAGTGTGCTCTCAAAATAAATGAAGGGGCTAGAAGATAAATGATAAAAGGGTATGAAAGGATGGAAAACTAAGGAGAATGAGATAACTTAAGAGATGGAGGATAGAGTTAGTCATATTAAGATGGTTTGAGCAACATTTATTTGATATCACTTGAGGTTATGCACAAAGATATAAGGACCAACATGACAATGTGTCAAGTGCGTAAAGGACTAATCCAAAAGAATGGGTTGCAAGCAAACATATGTCATACAACACTATAATATGAAAGACCGTGATGTCATGGTGGTATGTTGTCAAGACAATTACAAATGCAAACAAACAATAATACACAAGAAAACAAATAAGCATGCATAATGATATAAAGACAAAAAAATGTTTCCCTTAGTCAAGTTGAAAACCAATTGATTGATGATGATAATGATAGTAAGGTTGACAATAAGAACAATGTGAGGATTTGGAATGATCCATCACGATAAAAACATTGTGAATAATGAGAATACCATACAAATTGAGAATGTTTTGCCTTGGTGATGATAGTTTGAGTAAAACAAATCAAATTTTGTGGCAAGATGAGGAAAAAAATGTTAGATGCTTTGGATGATGCAAGAGATTGATTGGCTAGAAAGAATGGATTAAGATTGTGTGCATTTGGATGGATTGTGTGTGAATACGTAATATTGTGGGGGATTTAGGATAAGAGGATTAGATTATATTGTGTTTAAGGTAGTTGATTGCTCAGAACCAATGACAAGGGAGAACCAAGTCTATGGGTGAGGATGGGATGATAGAGAGATGGCTTAGATGGGAGTTGGGAGGATTTATTGGATGGAGGGGTTTCAAGATGGAATCTTAAAGTGTGAGTATAGAGCATCACAAGAAGTGGCTTTTCATGGCTAGATAAAGAAGATGAGAGGGATTATAGGGGATTGTTGATGGATCTCCAAGGAATATGTTACATGAGAATAATATGCTTACTCTAGATAGATTGTGGTGGTTACAAAAGATTGCAAGGGAGATGAATTGCAGAGAAAATAAGGCTTGTATTGTCTAAAGCATGTTTAGATTCTATGATGCTCTTGTCCTTATGAAGATCGAAGAAAGGTGGATAGATTGTATATGATGGGATAGATATATAGACATAAACAAAAAGTAGATAGGATAAGGTAGAGAGGATAGAAGAAGTTTGTCTCCAAGTGCAGGGTGCTTGCAAATAGGGGATTTACACATGAAACCTATTTGCCAAGTTTTTATAATTATACTTTTCCAATGTGTTATAGGAAATAATTTTGACTAATGGTCGATTTATTTCGATAAACTTTTTTTATTATCTAATTTTTATTTTTTATTTTTTATATATTTTTATGTGGATGCCTTTGGACATTGGATAGGGTGGATGGAGGGAGATTAAAAATATGGGATTGGGTTTTGGATGGGTTATTATGTGAAAAGAAATATATATCCACCCAAGATAATTTTCCACATAGCTCAAATAGAGAAATTTATGTAAACAAGTATTCAAAATCTATATGCAAAATAATAGACAACATACCATCAAAGATGACACAAGGTATACCCTAGGAAAACCCTCAAAAGGGAAAAAACCCAACCTCCAAAAACATCCATCACTCATGTATTATTCAACAATAAACATTAAAATACATCTTCATTGTCTTTTATGAACATCTTTCAAACATCAAGCCCTCAACAAGCTCTCCATGCGAACAAGCATGTAACCACACATCTTATGTCATGCTTCAACCCTCACAAATGCTAACAAGATATGTTCTCAACCCCTTAACCAAATAGCCAACTAGCCAACCTTGGACAATTACCCATGTGACTAATACCATGAGCTTACAAAACAATTAACCCCCATATTTAATTCTTGGTACTAAGTTTTTCCAACATTAAATATTTTTCCCATGTGCAACCCCACATTAAATATTTAATCCAATGTTACATACACCATATAAAATGGCCCCAAGAATGCTAACCCTTATGATGCATGCAACCCTATATCCCCTAGGTGCACCATATAATAAAATACTATATTTATAACATTATGCAAGGTGGACAACACACCTTTTCCTAACATCATCGAACGTGATAAGGGATTGTGAGGAAGGATTCAAGCATTTCTATGGGGATAATACCATTTCCATAAAAGTGTTGTGCTCATAAATGTTGGTGTGGGCTTCTCCAAGACATAAACATGGAACAAATGTAGCTTTGACATGAGAACGTGTTACAAAGGGAGATGGAGTGGATGGACGAATAATGGATAGTGATTTATGTGAAGGCTTGGATTAAAGGTATCTGATAAATTAAAAATAATGGAGTGGATGTTGGAAGATAGGTCGATGAAAGATACCGCTGCGGTTAATGAGCCATAGAATTGCCCAATTTCCTATTTCTATTTCATACTTTTATCTTTATTTTTTGCTAAATTTTTGAGACATTAGTAGACCTTTCATATATAACTAAGTAGTTTAAAGAATTTGGAAATGAACATGTTATATTAATATGTGTATGTATGAGTTATGAATTCCCATAAGTTTATTAAGATTTTATGTTTAAATTATTGTTGTTAACATTGAGAATGCCTTATAAAATAAGACTAACATTTGTAGCAAGATATATATCAACCGACAACAACAAGCTTCTCAACCTGTAGCATAAGGACTATAGTTCAGTGCAAAGGAGTCAATCTACTGCAATGCAACCACTTTCAGAAGAAGATGGAGTAGATTGTGAATCATTGAGCATTACTTTTATCTTTAAATAAGACAACCATGAGAAGAATTTTGTTTTCAATAGGACTGTGAAGTAATTTCGAGGAGAAGAGAGGAAGAGAAGAGAGTAGAGGAAGGAAGGGATTGAAAGGAGGAGGCTTGGAGAGTCTTTAGGAACTTCTACCATTTTTGGATAACATTTACAAGGTAAGGTCTAATCCCTCTTGCAAGATTTTTGTGAATATATGTTTTGAATTTTTGTATTTTGTGTGAAATATTTGTGCAGGGAAGATTTTGAATCTTTTGTATCAATTGGTTATGTTTTGTGTGGGGATATAATTGTGCATTGGTTGTATTGTTCTTGTTAGTATTTTAGAGTAGACCTCCTTTTGAAAGAGTTTGGTCATCCGTGTGTTTGGGTTTTGAGTGGGGGTTTTTATTTTTGGTATGAGTACATGCACACAATCTAATATTGAATATAAACATCCATTTATGTGCACATTATGGAGCAATATGGATATGTGAATGGGAGGTGGTGTATTGATGTTGTTAGAAAAGTGGAACTGCTTTATGTTGTAATATTGTGTAGGAATATAAATGTTAAATGTTGTTTGAAAATATGAAATATGTGCACCATAGAAAGATATGTGACCCTTGGCTCCAAGGTGGGTTGTTTTCAACCCTACGGTTGGGAGGAGAGCCCATTGGCCCATGTTGTGGTTTCTTGTTGTTTCTACTTTTCAGGTTTATGTGTAAAGGATGAAGACTGTTTTAGCAATCACCCAATCTATGGTACTCAAGGGAGCCTACCTATTGGTGATTTTGGGATTTGTAATGCATTTTGAACTCTTTGGATAATATGTTGCTAGGGTTTCAATTTTAAAAACATATACATTATACTATACTTGTTTGTGTAAAATTAAAAGAAGAAAAGTTGGTTACTCATTATTGTTACAATATGTGTAGAGGGAGGAATTATATGGACTATTATTTTCAATACACAATTGGAAATAAAATTAGATATACTAATTAATGGAAATGGGTTGAAATGGGAGATTTCCTCCACATTTTAGTTCATAAGTTTTCTAGTGAAAAATAGTACAAAGAATATTTTAGTATTATTAGTAGTTAAAATTTAAGTTATCTATGTGTCCTAATTGTTTTTGATAATATAAGTTGCATTTATAGGTTGTTATACCCTTACACATCTTCCCAATCTAGTTATTGTTGGGACCAATATCAATAGCCTTCTTGTTAACCTCGTCCTCCAGCACCACCAGAAGAGTGACAGTTATGTGATGAATGACCTTTACAGTGAACTGGGTCAATTTCGTAAGCCTCCTTTCTAGTTTTTCGACATGAAAAATCAAGTTATTGGGGCCTTCTCCCTTTGCCACTTCCAACCTATTGGTCTCCTCCACTCGAGCCTGAAGAATGGAGGAGTCTGGTGTTGATTCCTCCTGAATCGTTTGATTCATCTTAGGGAAAAGACTAGGTCCTTCTGTGTATTCCTCGGTTTCCTTGACTGTGTCTTATTTGTTGTCATCCCAATCTTTTTCTAGTTTTGAGTTGCTATAGATGTCGTCAACCAAAACCTATGACTTATGTTTAGCCAGCCTATTTGACCTTCGCACGCTAGTCTGTTGTGCCCCTGTATCAATACTCACGACCACCACTATATCCTCATTAGAGTCTTTGGACGTGGATTCGTCCTCATCATTATCCGTGGGAGGTTCCTCAACTTGAAAGGTGATGCCCTTTATTCCTTTCTTTGGTTTAGGCTTGGCTTTGATGGGCATTTTCCCTCTTTCTTGGTGGGGGTATTCTTAAGTTCGCAGAGCCCGATGACAACCTTAGATTAGGCTGTACCCACACCACCCTTTTTGTTTTTAGTTGGTTGCTTGGGTTTGGAATCCTCAATGGGTTGGATAGTAGTTGGAGCAAGCTTCCTTTTACCACCAATAGAGACAACAAGGGAGGGTTTTGCACGAGACAAGTCAAAAGGCTCACGCTCCTCAATTCTGATAGTAAAAATGGATTTCAAAGGGCATAGAGCAAGGTGAAAATGGTAGAGATGGAGGATAAGCCCTTGATGCAGGGGTAGGGGCTGGTTTATCAGAGTTCTTAGCTACAAGTTTAATGGTTTCCTTAATCGAGCTTTCGAGGGATGAAAGCAGGAAGAAAGGAAAACTAATAAGCATCCTATGTCAAAGGTGATTTAACAGTGGTAAATGATAGAAATAAAAGACTTTAAACCGACATTATAATGTGACATATATCATTAAAATGAGGCACAAGTGATCACATGGAGCTGAAAGCTTGCTTTGGTCGAAACCCGTGTGGAGTTTCATAGGCTTTTCATTCTCCCTGAAGAAGGTTTGTAGGCTCTCCAAGTCTTGCACCTTTGTGTGCTTTTTAAGCTTTTGTCCCACACAAGAAAGACTCATAGCTTTGGTAATAACCTCTTCATTGATCTCAAAGGAAATGCCACCCACCATGACCCTCCTATCACACCAAGTGGGAGAAAACTGAGAAAAGAGTTTCTCATCGTGCCCTCTTAAACTCTCCATTAAAGGCACAATACCACCTTCAACACAAATATGTTAGACTAGAGCATCCCGACAAAATTCATGACAATACCCAGGTTCAGTTCACACCCGGTCACCCCCTATAATTACACACAGAGCAACGGTCACAAGGAAAGGCAATATGTTTTTTGTTTTTTAAATGTAAAAGGACAATGAACACATAAAACTTATCAAAGGGATAACTGTTGTAAAAATCTGCAAATCTTGCCTAATTAAGGCAATAAGATTTTTCCACGTACCAATGGGCATTTCCAAGAGGCTTAGGGTTGTGGAGCCATTGTAAGCATTGATGAAGTACATCGAGATAAGGTGATAGGCCATCATGACATGGGAAGCATTAAATGTCGTCCCATAACTAAGCAAAGGTTCGAGAAAGATTTTAGTCACCCGTATGCTCAAAATAAAAAAATCTCTTATTATTAGGAGAGGCCTCATACAAGTGAGAAGACAACACATACAACCCATGGGGAATCCAGCTGGCTAAAACAAACAATTCCAACCACATCCTAGTCACCCATACACACCCATTCATCTCATCAAACATTTTCCACATCATACCTACACCAAGGGTGAAAAGACACATGGTCCAGTCCACAAAGGAGAACTTAGTCTTCATCATAAACAGTTAAATTTATTTTGCTCTTCAAGGATAAATCCTTGGAAATTCAAGGGGAGGGCCGCCATGTTCCTCCAATATTTTGATGATTCCCAAGAAGAACCCAAATTGGCCAAGGAGTCAGCCACTTTATTGCCTTCATGAAAGGTGTGGGTTAGTTTCATCCTTTCAATTTTGTTGAGTAAGAATTGTATATCAAACAAAATATCCCTGATGTTTCACCCTTGGTAGTAATGGTTATGGAGTCAATAATAGCTTTGGAGTCTCCCTCAATATGTAGATTCTTTATGCCAAGAGTAACAACAATTTTGACTCCACTCAGAAGAGCTCCTTCCTCAGTTGTCATAGAGGTTTGTATCCTTATACCAACAACAAACCTAGCCACCATTGTGTTGTTTTAATCTCTGATAATGCCACCAATGCTAGCCAAGCCAGGATTTCCTTTCGCAACACCATCAAAATTAAGTTTGTGCCAACCATTTGGAGGAGGCTTCTAGGTAGTGTTAAGCCTAGCTAAGGCTTTTGAGTTGTCAAAGGAGGTTAAGATCCAAATTCAAGTTCCAAAATTTGGCCATAGAGATATCCAAGACAAAGGGAGGTTTTTCTGGAGGTTTTCAAACATACAAGGAATCATTCTCAACAATAAGTCTAAGGACAATACTAAAGACATCCTTTGGGATTTTTTCAACATTTTTGAATATCCTATTATTCCTTTCTTTCCATAGACCCCAACATATAATGGGAGGTAATTGTTGCCAAGTTTATTTAGGCAGAGGGTGTTGATAGGGATAAAGCTAGTTATCATCAACTAAGTTGTTAAGATCACTATTCATTGTCCAATGGATACCCAACCTTTAAAAAATCAACTACCAAACTTTAGTAGCAAATAGGCAGAGGATTAACAGGTGGGGAAAAAACTCATCTTTTTTACATAGAAAACATCTGTTAGGTATTTGAAATCCCCCTTTTCTTAGGTTGTCCACTAGAAAATGTTTATTTTTGGTGTGAGATGTTTTTTCCAAACATGTTTCCAAAAAATATTGAGTTGCTTGCAAAACCAACAAAGTATAAGTAGAATTAACCAAGAGATTACCCTTACTTTTCTTGGTCTAGTAGAATTCATCCTCCTGAGCTGAAATGGGTATTCTAGTTAGAGAGAGAGTGACCTAGAGATTTTTAGCTTGAAGCCTTAATTTTGGGGAGTGAGGACAACTTTCTAATATCTTCCACTTCATGGAACCATGCAGCCCACATAAGTTGTCTCCCACATATTTTCCAAAAAACACCGAGGAAGGGCCCATTAAATCCTTGAAGCAGATTGATTAAGGGGAATTTCAAGCACCTAGGGGTCCTCTAGGAACTTTATTATGTTTCCATCACCCTGTTTCCATCTCAACCCAAAGAACAAATTTTTGATCCTACATATGTTGTTCCAAATGAAGGAGCCAATGGTATGGTCTTTGGAGGGACATTTGATCAAGGGGTTTTGTTGAGATACTTTTCCTTCTAAATGTGCATCAATCCTTCCTATTCCTCAAGAGATTCCAACCAACCTTCACAAGAAGGGATTTGTTAGAAGGTTGGATTTTTCTTGTACCAAGACCACCACTGGATTTAGGAAGGCAAACAGTGTCCCAACTTAGCAGAGCCAGTTTCTTTTTTTTCCTTCATACTAGACCAAAGAAAATTCCTTTGTATTCTTCCAAATTTCTCAGTAATGTATCTATGGATCTTAAAAATAGAAAGAAAATACATTAGGATCCCTTGAAGAGCAACAACCAGGAATTGAAATTTAACATGGATAAGGATATAGCCTTTCCATCTAGTATTTGCATTCTTTCAAGCAATGAGTTCCAAAAGATAGGGGTGACTTCCTTAATGGTGAGAGGAAGGCCAAGGTACATAGAAGGAAGTGAAGCACTCTTACAGCCTAGCACAATAGTCACTCTATCCTGAAGGGCTTGTGAATTGTTGAAGAAGTAGATCATTCTCTTATTGTAGTTTGTGCATTGACTCGAGCTGGAAGCATAATTGTTTAGACAATTCTTCCATTTTCTAGCTTCTACCATTGAAGCTTTCCCAAAAAGGATGGTATCATCCAGCTAAGGGTTCAAGGGAAGTTGCAAACTTTACTCCTTTAATAGTACCACCTATTAGCATTCTTGAAACATTTAGGCTAAAGACATCAACAACCATAATAAAGAGGTAGGGGGAGAGGGGATCTCCCTGCCTAATCCCTTTACTAGCATTGAAGAAACCATGAAGAACTCCATTAACTAGAATAAAGGTCTTGAACGTAGAAATTCATTTAGAAATGAGATTCACAATAGTCTATTTGAAGCCAAGCCTAGCTAACACTTTAAGAAGAAAACTCCACATAATTTTGTCATAAGCTTTGGAAATGTCAAGTTTTAAAGCCATACCAGCATTGTTACATCTATCCATTTGGCGAAGGATTTCATGTGTCAAAATGGCAACATCCATAATGTGGCGACTTGGGACAAAACCTTTTTGGCATGGGTTAATCAGTTTTTCAAGAAAGGGTTTCAGGCAGTTGACTAGGATTTTAGAAAAGATCTTATAAACAGTATTGCACAAGTTGATGGGCCTAAATTCAACCATGCTCTAGGGGTCCTCATTTTTGGGAATAAGGTCCAAAAAGGTGTGGTTCAGTTGTTTTAGGAGTTTGCTTGATTTGAAAGTCTTTGGCAGCACGGAATCAGTCCTCTCCCACAATCTTCCAATATTTCTAAAAGAAAAACGGAGGAAAGCCATCCAATCAAAGAGCCTTGAAAGCACCCATGTTGAAAGTTATCGGTCTGACTTCCTCAAGAGTGATAGCCCTAAAAATAGCAGGATTATCCAAGTTCATCAAAGTAGGGGGAATGAAGTCCAGTAATTGGTCATCAAAAATAAAGTTAGAGATCACAACAAGCTTAGAAATGGCTTGTTGAAAATATCTAGAGGTTGTTGCAAAGATGGATGTCATTGCACCAAAAGATCGACCTGTTAATGCTCGATAAATCGTTGGATTCATACAAGATCCAAGATCCAAAGGAGGCGATTAAACCATGTCATGAATCCTGAGCGTCGCGCTGGCCCACATCGAGGACACTAAGGGCGACACCTTGCAACAATCCCCCCAATGCAAGCGAGGGGTTCAAACCTATGACCTCGGCTTCGATACCAATTTTTGCGAAGAGGGTTGTCGTTGCACCAAAAGATCGACCTATTAATGCTTGATACAACTGTTGGATTTATACAAGATCCAAGACCCACAAGAGGCAGTTAAACAATGTCACGAAGCCTGAACGTCGTGTTGGCCCATGTCGAGGAGACCAAGGGCAACACCTTGCGAGAGAGGCCAACTGACTAATCTAAGCAGAAGTAGTGGCTTCCACTCCCAATTCATCCTTCTGCTTCTTTATTTGACTCCTTTTCCTATGTTTGAGAGCAGAGATGTGAAAGGAGTTACAGACTACTTTCAACCATTGAATTCTTGAATTTTGTTTCTAGAATAATTTTTTCAAAAAAATTCCCCATTCAGTATGGTAACCCTTCTGCTCCTAGTAAGTTTATTCACTAACATCCCCATTTCCCATTATAGTTTGTGCCTCTTTAAGCTTAACAAAGAGATATCTTTTTTGGTGAAAGACATCCCCAAAAACCCACTTGTTCCAGCATTTAACCATATTTTTGATAATCTTGAGTTTTTTAAAAATCTAAACATGGGAGAGCCATGAATAGGGACATTCCACCAACCAACAATCTTATTTCTAAAGTTTGGGTGAGAGCTCCACATGATTTCATAGCGGAAGGGAAAGGGATGAACAACAAAATGTTCATTCAAGATGAGTAGGAGAGGGTTATGGTCAAAAACAATCCAAGGGAGAGCCTACAAATTGGAGCTAAGGAGAGCAACCTAGTTAGGGGAGAAAAGGAAACGGTCAAGCCTAACTTGAATAAGGTTATCTCCCAATCTCTTGTTTGTCCAAGTATATTTTTGACCCTATAAGTCCATATCCACAAGCCCAATAATACTTAATAGATCAGCTAAGTCAGCCATACTATCAGAATAGTTTATAAGACCCCCACACTTTTTAGAGGGGTATAAAGGAGAGTTGAAGTCCCCCACAAGTAGCTAATGAGCCTCTTTATTATTCAAGATCCAATCCATAATTTCAATCCAAAGGGTTTTTATAGCATTCCTCACATTGGGGGAATAAATATTGATTAGAATCCAAGTAGACCCAACATGGGTGAATTGAAATCTTAAGGTATTCTTGGTTTGGAAAAGTTCATACCCACTTATCCTATTCGGATTCCACATAACTGCAAGTCCTCTTGAGGCCCCATCAACATCACAAAAAGAAAAGTGAGAATTGGGCCAAATATTCTTAGCAATGAGTTCAAAGTTTGTTTTTGTTCATTTTCACTTCTTGTTGTAAAAGTACATCAAGCTTGTGCTCCCAAACATATTTTTTTAGGGCCAACTATTTATGAGGACTATTGAGTCCTCTTATATTCTAGGAAAGAAATTTCATTTTGACATCTTCTTTGAGGACACTTACAACATCCTTTGTTTTCCAATAGCTACCTCCTTGGTTGTTTCTTTGTCTCTGGTTTTCCTTTGATTGGGTCTGCGAAGTTTGGTTTCAACACCATTATCCACCTTTCTTTGTTTTCCCTTCTTTGGGTTTAACCATCCACCCTCTTCGTTGGATTGGTTGTTCGTCTGAGATCCAATAGTTGTGTTTGTCACATGGGTTTTAGAGGCCTCTCTGTCCATCACAAGTTTGGGTATTTCACCTTTTCTAGATCACTAGTACTTCATGGGTAACTAGGAGGTTAGGCAGATCCAAGGGTTCCCTAGCCTTCTTACCAACAACAATTGGGTCAAAAGGAAGGTTTAACAAGGGAGACCTAGTCAACAGAGAGTTATTAGACAATTTGTTGGGAGTCGTCATAGTGAGGTTTGTGACAGGGTCCTCCCAAGGCACGGGTTTGATCGGGGAATCCAAAATATTTAAAATCTCAAATTTGAAAGTATAGTTGGTTGTGATTTCATCCATGGGGGAATCCTCCTTAACAGGTTTGTGAAAGGATAGTTTTATGTGATTCGCTCAGTCTTGTCGTTCTAGTTAGTCGCTTAGCCACAATTCCAGAAATTATTTTGGCGGGTTTGACAAGCAATAGGGAGGAGTTTTTACAAAACCATGCCCTAAATGCAGATTTGTACCAAACTATAGCCAAAGTTGAGTGAATTGCATGTTTGGATTTTAGCATGTTGGAAAGACTTTTTTGGCAAAAAAAAATTGTATTTCACCTATGTCAAGGGTTTTTTCATTCTTGAATTTAAGCCTTTAGCAGACAAGGATTGGGTGTTGAAGAATGGCCCTTGGGTTCTCTAGGGTGACTTCTTGTGCATGAATCCCTAGTATCCTTCCTTTGACCCATATATTGAGACCTTCTTCTCTGCCCATTTTTGGGTACATTTACCCTATTTTCCCCTCCAATTTTGTGAATTATCTGTAGGCTATCGGTAGTGGTTTAGGGAAATATCATTGTTGATAAAAAGAAACAATTAACTATCAAAGCTCCACATGTGCTTGAATTTGAGTGGAAATGGATCTATCCAATGACCTTGCATAGATCTCACTGAAGGTGGGTGGTTGTTGGGTGCAGCCAGTCGACTATGAAAAGTGGATTTTTGGTGAAGACAATGCTTCTTTGCAGACCACTTTAGTTCTCAATGTCTAAAGAAAATATCCCATGAGCTCTATAATATGGATCCAAGGGGTGATCCCACTTGGTGGATTGGGGTTGAGCCTCAACACTATGTGATTCCTTCCAGCTCATAGATAGGTTTGGATTCAACTCATGATCCTCTAGAAAATTTGCCAAAGCCTGGAGCCCCTCCTGTTCTGGATAGATTGGTTCTTGTTGGTGGGGAAGCTGCTTTTGACATACTTGTGGTTGGTAACTCTATTTCGCGCTCATTCACAATACTAACAACACCGAGAAATTCCCAAAAGCTCCAAAAATCCTTGCAAGCAATGAGCACTATAGATTCACAAGGAGATAAGGTTGGATAAAAGTAAAGAGAAAAAAACAACTATATCAAAAACCAAGAATCAAATGAACTTAATATCATCATCAAACGAGAAACACGGATGGATTGGGAAAAATTGTGCCCCCTTGTTTGTGGGCTAGTGCATTCTTACAAATTCTGATTCTGATTGAAAGTATGTAAATGTCAATAAGCTGATAGGAGTAGTGTATTTGCACTATTGCACCCCTAATTTCTAGGGCATGAAGTTTATAATTTTTCTTTTTCTTTGTAATTCTCTAGAGGCTCGAAGTAATGTCAAATTATTTTTTATCAATACATTATACTCTTACATATCAAAATAATAATTATATATAATATTAATTATTAATATATTAATAATATATTATTATTATTTAAATAGTATTAAATAATTAATAGAGTATTATTTAACTAATATTAATTATTATTGCATAATAATGATTATTATAAGCTATTGAATATATTATTGTTAATAATTATTATATTACGAGGGCCAACTCGGATATCACTTCCCAGTTTTTGGCATCTTTGTTGGACTTAAATCTACCAAAGGAAAGGTGCCTTCTCTTCCTCCGCTTGGTCTTCAAGGAATCAATTCTAGTGGGAGACCTTGACATAGTTGCAGTAGCAATCCTTGGTGTGGGTCTGCCATGGCCGGATGATATGGAACAAATGTTCGAACAGGGGGTTGAAGTGGATTGGCACCTGTTCATCCTGGACATGAAAGGAGTGGAGTTGCATCGCCACAAAAGATGGGCATCAGTAGGACACAAGTTCCTAAGTATACAGCTGGGCTTGGAGGTGGTGATTGGAATGGAATGGTGTAATGCTTTTGGCAACCAGGTGGGTGGGCACTTCTATGGAGAGCTCTAGGCGATGCGAGGCAGGATTACAACACATGCTTTGATTATCTAAGTATAACTCTTTTTTTTCTTTCTTTGCAATCAACTAAATATCGATGGAAAAATGCCAATTTTGTTTGTAAACTTCCCCTCGAGGGCTGAACTAGAAAACGTATGTATCCTTTTTGAAAAATCAATACAATTTCGCAACTATGTTGCCATTATGAATCAAATATATATATATAATATATAATTATTATATAAATTTTATGATTGTATGATATGTTTATTAATAATATATAATAATATGATTATACATTATACTTATATACTACATATTTATTTTATATTATATTATATTATATATTTATATTTATATTATATTATATTCTCAATTAATTTTGCAACATTCAAAGACAAGTTACCATGATGAAATTTCAAGATAATCAATTATACATTTTTATTTTCTTATTATATAAATATATAATATAATATATAATAAATTATATATTATATTGTATCTTTAATATTATTTAACTAATAATATATTATTAATAATATTGAATAAATATATTTTAAGTAACAATAAAGTTACCATGATGAAATGTCAAGATAATTAATTATACATTTTAATTTTCTTATTATATAAATATATAGTATAATATATAATAAATTATATACTATAATGTATATTTAATATTATTTAACTAATAATATATTATTATTAACATTAAATAAATATATTTTAACTAATAATAAATAATTATTTAACGACTTTGAGCTTAGTTCTTTGAGAGGATGGGTTTTCCTATAACCTCGACCCGAACATGTCTACAACAAAGTAAACCCAAGTGAGGAGAATTGATCTTGGGACCTACATAAAATGAACCCAAAGCCCTTAGCCAACTGAACCACCTGTTCGACCTTTAATAATATATAATATTAATTATTAATCTATTTAAATAATGATATCTGATAAATTTAATATTAAGAATATTTAACATTAATTATTAATATATTTATATACTGATGCATGATATATTTAATATAATAAGTAATATATGTAGTATATAAGTATAATATATAATATAATAAATCATATTATATTATATTTACAATATATTATATAAATAAATAAATATAATATTATGTATATTTTATGATTATATTATACATAATTTTTATAATTATTATATTATATTAATTAGTTTTTGTATGAAAGGGGTAAAAACTTTTATTAAACTTCAAAAAAGAGCATTACAAAGAAAACAAAGGGCCAAGGCCCCAAGAACCAACAAGAAACCTCCAAAAAAAGCTAGAAAAAACTCCATCCTTCTTTATAACTATTCTTATCCTCGACAAGAATCCTCTCCAAGTCTTGACTAATCTCGTGGGATACCTAGTTCCACCCATCAATCCTCCAGTCGTCTATATGCTAAAAAGCCCACCTAGCCATCCGTTGCGCTATTCCACTCCCTTAGAATGTGGACACAAGACACCATCTCCATCATAGCACTAATTTGCGGAATTTGTTGCCCCACCATAGCTAGCTGCCAACTAACATCAACCATCTTCCTCTCAAATAGAAAATTAATCAAAATCTATAAATCATATTCATAGATAATCCTGTGCCACCCCAAATCATAAGCCTGCTCAAAAGTGTAAAGGATCACCAAACCTTCCATAAGGTTGATAGTCTCCACCCCTTCATGGACCGAAAAGAAGACCACTGAACCTAAAGAATCCCTACCAACCCTAAAAATCCCTACAGGCCCAAGATTGCCACGTGAGGAGCCATTCGTATTAATCTTCAAAGTGCCAGTCGGAGGGGGCAGCCATCTACCCACCCTTTAAAGTTTCTTCTTTACACATCTTCCTCTCTTGACCCAAGCAAAAGCCAAAGACAACCCCTAAATCCCCAATCTAAACACCATCTCAGCATCCCCATTCTCCAAAGGAAACACCAGTTCACATTTAGCTTCCACCATCTCCTGAATCATACCCATAATTCTTTGCCAAAATTATTGAACCAACATCTTTTCTCCATGAAATATTCTACGATTTTGTTCCAACAAGATCTACCAAAATATGAAGGTAGGTCCAACATACCACACATCCTACAAGAAAGAGGCCATAGATAGAGGCCTACCCAAGCTACTCAGAAATTCAACCAGGGAGGAAGCATGAACACAAGCGTTTTTCCAAACACCCCACCACAAATGTCAGAGCTGTAAAATTAAGGAACAACGGAAAAACAAGTGAGAAGAGTCCTCATTTCCAACCCCACACAAAACATAGATATAAGGACCCTGAAAACCCCACTTCCGAATATTATCCCAAGTCAAACACCTATTCCAAGACAAAGTCCAAACAAAGCAGTTACACCTTAGCTAAGAAAACTTATTCCAAACCTTCTTCCACCAGTGAAACTCAACCCCATCTATCCTATGAGACAACAACACCTGATATCCAGTAGTAGAGGTATAGACACCCTTATGATTACGAGACCAAGCAAGAACATCCCCCTCCCGAAGGGAACTACAACGTCTACTAGAGAGGATTTTGTGAAGCTAAACACACTCCTCCATACCAACCTCAGGCCAATCATTAGGATTCTTCCATCTCACCACTTCCAGTAGACCACGAGAAGAGGACTTAAAATCACTCACCCTTGACCATCCAATTGTAAGGAATCTCTGGCAAAGAGCCAACAAATTAGGAAATTCAGAGACAATGGGAGGAAAACCATCCCAAGAATCCAACCAAAAAATGAGCCTTTGTCCCCCTTTTGCATATCCAAAATAAACCATCCTTGATGAGTGCGGCCCCTTTCTTGAGTGTATCCTAGATCACCAAGCCTCTCCCTACAAGGGGATATCTAGGGATATCCATCCGAGGGATCCCCAAAAAATACTTATGAAATAAGATCCTAGCCTAGATTTGATCCTTCTCCACACACCACCTCCAATACAATTTAGCAACTAGTGCAACCCCAGACAAAGAGAATTGCCTTAATCCAAGACCACCAAACTGCTTTGGGCTACAAACCACATCCCATCTGACAAAGCTCCATTTAAAGGATGATAAGAACCCAACCCACAAAAACTATCTTGGTAAAGAGTCTAATTCCTTAACAAAACCAATCGGGGCCACCTAAAGCATACATCTCTAAATGGGGAGAGACTGCACCTCTGACTTGAGTAACTGAACATGACCAGTAAAAGACAACCATCTATGTGTCAAATGTGTAACTTTCACCCGAAAATTGTCCATAATATTATACCAAGAATCCTTGGGCAGCCTACCAATGAGATAGGAATAACAAGATAATTCAAAGGGAGAGCCCCAATCTGAAATCTGAAGATCTGATCAATCCTCCTCTGGATGGGCCTCAGAGTATTGAAGAAGAAAATGGAGGACTTATCCTCATTAATCAATTGGCCCAAAGCACTAAGGTAAACATCCAACACCCTACGCAAATTTGAAGCTTCCCTAATTGTAGCCATGCCCATTAGTGTCATCCACAAATTGTAAATGAGACTACGAAGGCAAAACACCTCCCCATCTCCATCCTTGAATGAGACCCAACTCCTTATTCCTTCTCACCACCCATCCTAGACCTTCAACAAGAATAATAAAAAGATAAGGAGAGAGGGGATCACCTTGGCGCAAACCTCGAGAAGTACCAAAAAGCTCTGAGTGTTCCCCATTTATTAGCACCGAGAAAGAAGTTGAAGTAACAAAACTCATAACCCATTGAATCCATTCCTCCTCAAAACCAAAAGCACCAAGGACCTTCTAAAGAAAGGACCACCAAACTCTATCATAAGCCTTAGCTATATCCAACTTAATGAACATTGTCTTTTCTTTAGAGTTGGCCATAGAATGAATGGTTTTAGTTGCAATAACAACCCCATCAAGGATTTGCCTATCTACCACAAAACCACTTTACTCTTCAGAAATCAGCACCTTAAGCAACTTTTTCAACCTATCCGCAATCAGCTTAGAGATAATTTAATAAACCACATTGCAAAGAGAAATTGGACGAAATTGATTTATCCTACAACATTATCACACTTGGGGATGAGAGCAAGGAATGTAGAATTCAATGCATGTAACAATTGCTTATTTCTTTGAGTCCTACACCACCCACAATAAATCCCTCTTGACAATATCCCAAAATTCTTGGAAGAATTCAATCGAGAAGCCATTAGGGTTAGGGGCCTTTCCCTTCTTCATCTAAAACATAGTCCCCTCCAACTCTTCCAACGAAATATCACACATGAGATGCTCATTCATCTCCCTAGAAACTAGAGGAGGGATACAGGAAAGGACTTGGGAATCCTCTACAGAGCTCCCCTATGAATCTTCCCTAAATAAGGAACCAAAGTACAACACGACCTCATTCAAGATTTCATGGAGGAGAGATGATCACCCCTATCATTCACCAACATAGAAATAGTATTTCCATGTCTCCTGGTCTTCACCAAATTGAAGAAGAAAGTAGTATTTTTATCTCCTTCCTGAAGCCATTCAATTTGAGCCTTCTGTTTCCAATAAAATTCCTCACGCAGTTCACATTCCTCCACTGATTTCAAAGCCCTAGCCTCCTCCCGGAGGAAGTCCTCAATCACCCCCACCTCCCTAATCACCCTCGTTATACCATCCAACTTTGACTGAGTAGAAACTTTAGCATGGAAATTGTTCCCAAAGTAGTGACGATTCCATCTTTTAAGCTAATACTTGACAAATTGAAGCAACTTAGCAAGTATACATTGCAGTACCATAAGCGGTTCTACCATTCCTCCTCCATTCCACCACTTTCTCATGCAGAGAAGGATCACACAACCACATAAGCTAGAACTTAAAGGATGAGACCGAGGCACACGAGCAAAGATAACAAAATATTGATAGGCCAATGATCAAAGCCCCTCCAATCCAAAATTTCAGACCTAGATGACCATAAGCCACCAACCCAGTAACAGGAAACCAAAAAATGATCAAGTCTCTCTGTAATGCAATTTTCCCGTGTCCTTCGATTGTTCCAAGTAAACTGACCATTACTGGGATTGATGTCAACCAGGTTTAAAGCCGAGATGTTCTCACGCAGTAGCAACACAAAGGGCTCCAACCTCGCAATACCACCACGCTTCTCTGCCATCTCACAAATAAGATTGAAATCTCCAGCCATAATCCACGGATGGTAAGGGATCAGGCTTCAGATAAACTTAATATGAAACCACAAAATTTGCTTACCCTGAATCTTAATAGGTGCATAGATATTAGAGAAGAGTATAGACTCCCCCAACTCGAGACAGGAAGCAATCATAGAAATAGAAGACTTGAAATATATTAATTATTAAATATAATATTAAATATTAAATAAATTTAAATAATATTATTTAATAAATATTAAATACAAATATATTAAATATAATTACAAGATATATTTAAATATTCAAGTGTAAATAATAGTTTAAATATAATATATAATAATTAGGCATGACAATTACAAAGTAATACTTATATGTGGCAAAAAAGTTTAAGTGACTAAATTGTATTTATAAATAACAAAATGAAGTTTGAAAGTGGATCTGACATGAGACAACATACACTAGTCAATGCTTAATGTGAACCCACCCAATTTAACGATAGATAGTTGAATTGTATAAACAACTAGTGTTCTGATTTGTTTGTTGAATGATGCTTCCTTCTTATAGAACTTCAAAATTTTGACATCTTTAGGTTGGTTCCATGAAATTTTAGTAATCTTTCACCCTTGTGTTGATGGTTCTATGCTAGGGTTTAGGGTCTAATGCCCTTGTTTCATACTTTACATTTTTTCTGAGATTTCGGGCCCTTAGTTATATTTCTTCGTTGACCCCTTTACTAGGTTGTCGATTGTTTTAATAACAACCTATGCCATTTGGCCTATTGTCTTCACCGGCCCCTTTGCTTAAGACCGCCGGTCATCGAGTGTTTGTTAAATTTTAATATTTCATGGTTGGCCCCAATATTTCTCCTT
The DNA here is from genome assembly GCA_007115665.2 of Sequoiadendron giganteum. Lineage (NCBI taxonomy): Eukaryota > Viridiplantae > Streptophyta > Pinopsida > Cupressales > Cupressaceae > Sequoiadendron > Sequoiadendron giganteum. Next base: position 268,723,909 of record CM021108.1, read on the forward strand.
TTAAAGACTTATGTTTTAAGTCTTAATTTTTTGAGAGTCGTTGCTCATTGCCTAGCCCATGGGCCCTTCCTTATAACAAACAATATGTGCACGTGCATAAAATCCAAGCCGTCAGATTTAATGATCAAAATCTAAGCCCTTGCGTTCACACTGCGCAGTATTTAAAAAATGCATTTTGGTTGGGTCATGCGGTGTGCGTGATTGCGCCACGCGTCCTCCAATTCAAGTGGGACCCAATCCCCACTATCAGCATGTTTTTAGCTAGCGCTAAATCAACGGCTCCAACGTACCGTTTAATCAAATCTGAGTCGTAGAGCGTGTGTCGTGCAAAGTATTAAATAATGTTACCTAACGCCGTGTGTGGTCTATGTGATGGTGACATGTGGATTTTTTTGGTGGCATATGAAAGTTGGGTGGGCCCCGTGGGTGATGGGTGTGTCTTCTGACTAGGGAAGATACCATTGGTCAATGAACTGGCCATGCGACAACATGGAATTTTCAAACATCTTTGACTCGATCTGAGTCATCCAACGATCCATCTCAATGCTTGATCGATGGCTCACATTCAAATAAAACAACTGGCCATATGATGGTCGTTTGGATGCTGCAAATAGAGAACATTAATGGTGTATGCTCTTCAAAGGAGCCTGATTTCCATTTGTGTGAAGAACCGCTTCCTGGAAATTATGATGAATGGTACGTTAATTTACATGTACCTGAGAATTAGCGGTGATTAAATAGATGCCAGTGAATAATCACTCGCTTGCTCATGCTTCTCTTGGAGCGTTGATGATCGACATCATCAATTTGCTAAATAAATATGGATGAAGGCTCATCGTTTTTGTCACAACAATTGGGAATCTAATTTTTTACTGGTTGGCAATTTCTCTTGTGAAGATTATGTTTATCGGTGCAAGATGAGTAGGTTGAGCATGTTGGAACTGTGAAATTTTGGCCATTTTATTCACCCTTCATGATTATTAGCCTCCCAAAAAACTTCATAATATAGACAGAAAATCCTCACATAACATCCTTTTACAAAATCTGGCTTAAATTTTGTCATAAAACCCCATAAAATTCATTTGGCATTGAAACATTGACATATGGAAATATCGGCATAAGTTGATACAGATCTCATCGATGATAATGTACATATCTTCAATATATCAGCGAGGCATCAGACAGGTCATACCGATAAAATTGTACACTAGGAGAATGCGGGTCTATAATACTTAACGACAAGACAAAAGATATCGGTATGATGGTGAAAGATCATATCGAGCTAAGTTACCTTGGGCCGATTGGAGAAAAGCAAAGCCTATTGGGGAGACTTTGGTCGTCAGAGAGAGATTTCAAAACACTTCTCGAAGCGCTATTGGTCTTGCCGATAAAGTAAAAGAAGAACATCTCAGTGAGACAAATGATGTCGGGGAGAGTTCAGAAGGTCTTATCGATCCCTTGGGTTACACCAACGAAAACTAAAGCTTACCAAGATAAAAAGTGTCGGGGAGACGATGCACGTTGTCTTACCGAAAAGAAGGCGTATCGAAGAGACATGTCATCGCGGGGAGATCTAAGAGACATCACAGCGAATATTATTTGGTCGGAAAAACAAATTGCTTAGTCTCGACGACATAAGTAAATAAAGCAAACATCTCAATGAGATAAAGTATTTCCGGAGTGAGATAAAGAACTATTTGCTCGATTCATTGAGTCTGAGCGATAGTTGTTTTGGTGACAGTAATGGCGATATAAAGAGTGAAAGAAGAGAAACTATCGGGGAGACTTGTAAAGTCGGGGAAACTGCAAGACATCTTGGCAGATGGGTGAACGTTGAAGAGGCGGATCGGCCAAAGGTTTGAAATATCTCACCAATATGAGCCCTGATGTGACAGCAAGAATTTTGAAAAAAAAAAACCTGCAACATTCATATCTCGATAAAGATAATTAATGGTGCCACGAAGCGTAGGAGATTTTGCATATCAGGGTATGGTCAATTGAAATCATTGCCTCGCAGAATTCAAAGCGAAAGAAAGCAAAGGAACCAGCAGAGCAATTAAGGCATTTACCTAGCTTAAGTCTGCAAAAAGTTACAATAAGTTTTTCTTCAGAACTCGTAAAATTTTGAATTATGGAAGGCGTTGTTTTAGGAAAACTAAAGGGAAGAAAACCCGGGGAGGGTAGCCAACCAAAAGGAAAAAAGTAGAAGACTGAATTACAAATAGAAGGTACTGAAAGGAAGCTTAAGACCTCATAGATCAGTTACCTGGTTTTGGACCTAGAGCTAGGCGTTTTGCACAGCTCAAAGCGAAAGTTAACAAATTGGATGACAGATGCAAATTCATAGGGGATGTTTGGACTCCGATTAGGGGCTATGAGTTATTCATTTTCCACTATCACAGGAGAAATCGCTTTGAGTCAGTATGCAATCCATGGAGGCTTAATTTAGGGAAATTGGTTTGCCCTAACGTTTTTGTTGATGTTGAACTGATAAAGATGCTAGTTGGACATTATGACCCGATAGGTAGAGCTATATGTGATTTTTCAGGGAACCCGTTGATACATATATCTGAGAACGCAATTGTTGAAGTTTTTTAGGATGGAAGGAATATGCAGTGAGAAAATAGTGAGCGAAGAGCTCGATAGTGAGTTCAGAAGGATGGACACCATCTATAAAGGGTGGAGGTTGCCTCTGCACAGAATTAGGTGTCACGACAAGCCTATTCCAATGGAAGACAATGAGAGGCCACCCTATCATGTCGATCTTTTTGAACCTTACCTCAAATACACTTACTACTCGGTGGGACAGGTATTGGGGATGGAGGTACCTGAGCATATGGTAGTTGTGCCCATGGTAATTGCTGCAGACACTCAGTATTATAATTCAAGATCATTTGACTATGTTGCACACATTTTTAAAGAGCTGGATATGGGTTTGATGGCGATAAAAGGTGGCACTTATGTTCTCCATCTCAGAAATTATTCACTACTACTGCATTTAGTGTTGTACTTTGGACAAGAGTTGGGTTTGTGGCCCCAGGAGCTAAGGATTTCACAATTTGACAAGGAAGGTAGGCCATTGCCTATTCAATTATAAACTGTTGTTTGGGACAAGAAGTTTGCCAATTCAAATTTCTTGCATTTTGATTTTTTTTTTGTGAAACCCTTGTATAGATTTTTCAACCATCCTTGTGATTTTTCTTTGTTCGAAGAAGTGAAAAGGTTTCTTAGGCCTAGAGATTACAATGGACCAATCAATCATAACTGGGGGGATTGGTACTGTTTAGAGAATGCCACAATGATTAGGGTTTATGGCTTTGAAGACGCACCTTTCATTCTGCCTAGAACTGTCTCAGATAGAATTGCCTACCTAGAAATTGTTAGGCAAATGGATTATTCCAATGTTATGAATTTAAGTTCATATGGGAAACAAGCCTTTATGCCCAACACATTGTGTTTTAGTGATTTCACTGTATTAGCCAAAGAAGGTTATGATTTGATTTTGGATAATTGTTGCACTATAACATGGGAAGAGCACCAGTTAGAAAGAACTTTGATCCTGAAGGGTATATTCACTCTACCAAACAAAAAATAAATTTTAGAGGGTACCATCATGTGCCCTATAAATCTAATGATATAATCAGAAATCGAGAGGCAGAAATTGTGATTGAAAAACATAATCAGGAGCTGATGGATGTTGAATTGTTATCCTCCATTAAATGGATATCAGAAACAGACAGGCCACAAAGCTCAGTTGAGAAAGTTTCGAGAATGAGGACTCAGGACTATATATATTTTGCTAGGGAAGATGATGTTGAGGAAACCATGGATGTAGATACAAGACATGAAGACTATAGGTCTTTCATATCAGATGATGATTTTATAAGGACCTCGGAATTTAAGACATTTTTGTATAAGCAAAAAGGAAAAGAGATAAGAGGACAGGTTGACAATGTTACTCCGGGAAATAAGGATCAACTATTGAAAATTTTAAAAGATGAAGTAGATAAGGAAATGATTGACATGACCCCTAAAACTGGAAGGGAGCTACTAGAAAGGGCAGGTGTCATGATTTTTCCAGGTTTGGATATGAACTCTGCATTGGTTTTTGATAGTTTCTTGAAAGATAGCAATGCCACCCACAAGCTTATAGAAAAGGTGACAGAGGTATACACAAGATCAAGATACAACCCTGATGATGAGACATTGATGATTTGGGCCTTATATCCTCCTCACAAAAGGTCAATTATTATTGATACTGAAAAGGCATTTGGACATGTCATGACGCACAAGGCTGGGGAAGTTGACCCTGTAGCAACTGTTGATATTGGGATAAACATAGCCAAGTTAAATAAAGCTCAAATCCAAACATTGATAAGGGAAAGGGAGATGTATAAAGCTGGTAATGAAAGGATGTTGAGAGAAAATGAATGCTTAAAAGACTTGGTAGGTGTTGTAACAGAGCCAACAAGGATGCTCACTCAAGGTGAGAGTTCACAGAAAAGGGATCATTGGGAAGGATCAACTGCATATTCTCAAAGGAAAATATATGCACTTGCTACAATAATCAAAAGAAGACAGGTCGTCCTAATTACTTGGTTAAATAGGCTATGAGGAAAACATTCACAATTTGTGGATGCCATAAAGGAACACAGGAGAGTGGACAACAGAATTCAGGAAAAAAATGAGGAATTAGAGTAGAAGGACACTCCTAGTAATGAAGAGATTGAGAATGCCAACTGTATCATGGAGAGAAACAGGGATTTCTATGAAGAGTTGCAAGGAGATATGCAGGGATTGATAGAGGCTGCCGAAGATAGATTGACCAAGTTATATGATGATGAAGGAAAAATGAAAGAAGCAACTATGTGGAAAAGTGAGTGCGAAACAATACTCCAAGAGATGTTGAAAGCAACCACTATAGAGGACGTAACATCGGATGAAGCGTGTGAGCAGAATGAGAAAATGATAATGATGGAGATTGTGATCCGCGATGCAATTGGGGATGCTGACACTCATGAGCGCCAGGATTATACAGAGCATATGTCTGCAGTCCATTTGTGGCTTAACAAGAATTAGTTAAATGGAGAATTCGTCAAAAAAAATTATGCTTTAGACTTTTGAAAAGGAACGTCCTTTCACAAACTGATGTATAAATATCCATTATTGGATAACTAGAAGAGGTAGAAGGTAAGATAGATTTTAAAAAGTAGGAAAATCGCTGTAAGTATTTTCAGAATGATATTCAAGGAGACTCTGATGCGTGTATAAATTTTGAAGGATCAAATGAATGGAATTTAATGTTGTTGCGTTATTCTGGTATAAATTATTTGTTGAAGTTAATTGAAATATTATCAAGTTGTCTCCAAGGTTGATGTTTCTTTGTTATTTAAATTGACATATCAAGTATATTCTCAGTTTATCAGTACACATTTGTTGTATTTGTGTGATGTGATTGGTTGGTTATTTCAAGCAAAGATTGATTCCTTCAAGTCATTTCACAGTAATCTGGAAATTATCATTTGGATCATTAAGAAGAGTTTGATGGTTAAATCCCTGCATGTTTATACAGGTTATAGACTAAATATCATATGCCAAATAATTAGAATCCCTGCCAGATAGAAACCATTCATTTAAAGCTTTCATTTGACTCCGTTTTACCCAACAAGGCACTGGTCTCCCCTATTTAGATTACATCAGTTCTATTCATTTCATTTTGACATCTCTTAATTAAAAATATTAATTCACACCTTGATATTGCATATACAAGTTATACCAAATTAGGATAGTATATTTCCATTATTAAATTGCCATTTGTGGATAGTTAGATCAAGTAGGAAGCATAAATTCAAAATATGTTACTCATATAGGTGTACCCATCTAGGTCTAGAAGAGCCTTAAGAGTAGAGGGCCCAACCATACCGGTTTGCCTTGTTAGTTGACTAACAACGTAGTGAGAGTTTGGCAACCTCTCATGGTTCATTGAAACAAACGTTTTTGAGACCCAACAGAGCGCTTATCCATCATCTGTTTGTAGGTCTACCAGAGTAAATGTTCGAAGTTCGGATGGTGACATGACATTGTGTGAGCAGAGTAATCTTCAAGGCTCTCCCAACCTAAAGATGGAATGCACAAATCCAAACCCAATGGTTACCAGGTGAAGCTCTCACTTGAAAGGCCAAGCTGCAATTATGAAGGAGGTGGTGCATAGCAAGGAGAAGAGGTCTACAGAGTTCGAATGAAGACCAAAGGAAAAGATAAGATATTCTTGCGATTCTTTGGGTAAGCAGAATTCACCCATTAATGTCTCTGATAGTTACAGTGACGACAACACGAAGACCGACTCCAATTATGGAAAATTCCTTATGGTGCAGATCGAGATGGATGGTGTGGATGAAGAGGTCCTCACGGTTTCTCCAATTTCCGTGATGGCACCACGTGATGTTACTAGTTTTGGTGCTGAGAAATGTGTTGGTGATGAGGAATGGGTAGTGTTTTTGCCTCCTATTGTGGAAAATACGTGAAATGGGCGCAAGTATCGTGGCCCTGGTGTTGGTTCGGTCTTTGGATGATGGTGATGTTTGTTTGGTTTTTTGGTCGCGATGTGTGTTGGATCCCTTTTGGTTCAATGTGGGTGTGGACAACAAGGCCTCAACGACATTTTGCAACGGGTGGGGTAACACTGGTTGGTTATTCAAAATTCTGATTCCCCTATTGGGTAAATGATTACATCTAAACATCTGGGATTTTTGAGATGCGAATGAAATTTTTCTTTGAAATTAAATTATGATGAAATGTGACAATAATGAGCCCGATGCTTGTTGCTCTCTTGTGTTATAAAAGAGGTTTCAAGGCTTAGTACAGAGGTCCAATTTTGGAATCCAAAAAGGTCTAGGTAGGGTATAGTGAGCGCATATAATGCATAATTCTTGATGAATCTGCTACAAATTGTCTTGGGTAGGGTTTATGTATGAAATAGTCTTAAATTGTTTTATGCAAATTACTGATATCGAAAGAAATCTACAAAATTGAAGTATGTTCTCTCTTATGTATAAGTTGTTATAGACTATAAATGAAAATATCAAGCATAGTTTCATTTATCTTCAATGGTTCAATTGAATGTATGGTTCTATTTATTGCCTTAACTCAAAGAGTTAATCAAATGCTTGGGTGAGAGTCGTAGGTCTGTGATAATGTACTAAGGATTTGGTAAGAAGTGATACTTTAAGTACTGTGAATTTTTATGATGTAATGCATTGTGAAAATGGTCCACTCATTTCAAGGTTAAATATTGCGTATGACTAAATATTTCATGCTTGATTCCTACCCAATTTGATGAGGCATTGGCTTATTCGTTAGGAATTATTATAGTTTAATAAAATCAAAATATACCTATCTATGGATTCAAGGTTGGAACATTACTTAATTCAAATTTTGTCCATGCTGAGATGTAAGTCTCATATATACTAGTGTCCTCGACAACTTAGTAGTTATTTGTTTGAAGGTCAGCCAAACATCTGATGAATAATGTTTGTTTGCACTTAGTAGGGATAAATTTGTGTGTTGAAGTGTTCTTGAGGTTTTGAATATCAAATTAACATAGTAAGGGACACTCTCCTTGGTCTCACAGAGCCTAAAGAGTAGGAGTTAAGGCCTTAGAATCTTTACTCATTATGTTGGCCTTCTAGCCTAGGAGTTTCTTGAATATAAGGCATGACATCCCTTTAGAGAAATCCAAGGTTTTAGCAGGAAAAAAACACCCAACATAAATTGCAACTCTCTTGGGGAGAACTCTGATAAATTTATAGAAGAAAGAATCCCAGGCGCAAATCGTAGTACCACAGAGTCAAGCATTTGGTGGTTTTGATTTTATTTTTTTCAGATATTGAAGGTTTCAGAACTTGGAAAGGTTTTGGTTGCAGCAAGACTCTAAAAGTTTATGAATGACTCTGCTGGTGAAGACAACCCAAAATGAGATTTACTTATGAAGGGACTTCATGTTTTCTTGAAGTTCAGTCCTCTGTAAAGGAGGTGGCAACTCTGGCTTGAGAACCTATTGAAGAAGTGAAGACAATTCCTAGAGCTTCAAAATGTGTTGTTGGGACGAAGGTTGATAGTTGCTGCAACTTTCCAGGTATTCTCATAAATTTAAGGAAAGCATTCTTCTGTTTGAGAGTAGTTTATGAGAAATCTTCAAGACTTGAGATGATAAATGGTTCCCTATTGGATGAAATTGCATCAAGAAAGGGAATAGTATTAGTTCTTTTCATACTTCTAATTGTGTAATGTGTAATGTCAGTAATGATATGAGAAGTATGTTGTACTTCTTAATTTTACCCTTTAACGGTTTTCCTTGTGAAATATCAAGTAAAAGTATGTAGGGCAAACGATTTTTATCATGCCCTCAAAGGGATTTTTTTATTGAAAGATATATGCCACTGGCTTTTAGTGGTATTAAAGGTTTTTCGAACCTAATTCCTAAAAATGTTAGGAAATACTTTCCAAAGTTCACAGGGTAGAGTTAAAAATTAGCTTCTAAGAATTTGCATACATTTATGGATATGATGGGAGATTATGAGGTAAATCATGAGGATGTTGTCATGAAACTTTTTGTTCAATCTTTGAAGGATGATGCTAGAGATTGGTTCTCATATTTACCAACATGTTCTATAGCTTAATGAAATCAATTTAAGGTAGTCTTTGTAGAAGAATTTGGTGAAAGGATAAATCTAGGTATTGTAAGGAAAAAATTTATGGAAATCCATAGAAATGAAGATGAATTGGTCCCTACTTTCAATCTTAGATTTACAAAGGCAATACAGGATATTCTAGAAAGCATAAGACCAAATGATGTTGAGTGTTTGGTTGTGTATCTAAGTGCTTTTGACAAAAATATGGGCTATCTATTGAGAGATAAAGAGCCTACAACAATGTGCCAAGCATATCAAATTTCTATGGACATTGAAAACAATCTCAAGTAGCAATTGCAATCAACAAATCAACCAGTGAAGAATCATGCAAGGAATATACAGCTCTTGTTGTCCCACTTTCTCCATCACCACAGTGTGTTGATCGTAGTGAGTGCCAAGAGAAATGCCCTCAAGTTTTAAGAAGGGTTGATCATGTTTCTCATGCTAGAAGATTATGTGATATAAGAAGAGGTCAAGGTGAGTTGCCCCATGACCTATTCCATAGGTTTATCAACATGTTGTTGGAAATACTAGAAAGTGTCAAACCTAAAGAGTTAATGTGCATTGACTTGTTTTATGAAATATACCGGTTGGGGACAAGTATGTTGCCAAAGGAATTAAAACCTAAAAGTTTAGGCCAAATAATTGACTAGATAAAATTGGCAGAAGGAATTGGGAGCAACCATGCATAACATCAGATCCTTCTGGGAAATAGTGATCCTAATCCTTCTAGGGAAAAGCACGAAGTAGTGCAAATTGGTGAAGAGAATGAGTTAGAGCATAATAATTGCAACCAATTCACTAATGTTATATGGACAGATTATCACTACAGTGATGAGGATGATGACCCATGTTGTGGTGAGGGGTATGATGTGTCTGAATCAGGCTCTTGGGAGGTAATAAAGGATGAAGAGTTGGATGAGGTCCAAATGGTTACACCATCAAGTGATCCGATCAATAGCTATGATTTTAATGTTGATAATGATCAGTCTTTTGCTAATGATCAAGATATTAATGATAGATGTTATGATATATAGTCTGATGGGTCTGAATCTAGTCATACTATTAATGAATTCAAATTTTGTGGTGGTGATGATGATGCACAGTCATGTCTTTCCTTTATTGAAAATGAAAATGATTTTCCCTACCAAATGAAGGGAGGCCCTATTTTAGAAGTCTGCAAGGATTCTATGTGTGATGATTGGCTGTAGAGGTTACACTCTCATATAAAATGAGAAGAAGATTCCCAAATAGAAATGAATGTAATAGAAAACCCTCTTTTTGATGAACCGTCATATGTGCTAGTTGCTAAAAATGAGTTCCCTGGTTGGTGTAGGAACAATCCTCTTTTTGAGGATTCTGATAATGCTTTGGATCTATGGTCAGGGCATGGAAATGAGCAATGCACTAGTAGGTTTATTAATGGAAGTGCTTATGAAGCTTTCACATTTGGCATTACCGTGGAGAATGAGATTGAAGATTAAGAGGATACTAGGATCTTTGAGTGTTTCTCCAAGAAGTATAATTTGTTTTGTGACAATGACTTGCAAGTACTTCAATTACAAGGGGAGGAGCACTTTGAAGTTAAAGGTGATGAAGGATGTGAGAACATTGGTGTCATTTTTTAGTGTGTAAATCTAGAATCTAAAGGTAAATGCTTAGAGAGTGATCTGTACACTAATGAAGAAAGAGCCTCAACAATTAGTGCCCGAGATGCATATTTTGATGCACATATAGATTTTGAATTAGCTTTGGGGCTCATCAATGATGAATGGAAATTTGGCTAATCTGTTGGGCAACCAAATGATGTTGGGTATGATATCAGCCAACATGAATATGTGGTTGAGTTTTTTTTCTGATGCTCCTCACCTTTTGGGCATAATTATGATTTTTTTTCCATTCAACAGGAATGGCATTTATGTGAGGCAATGTGAAGACTTTCTTGAACCTGTCGTTTTCTTCTTTGATGCTTTAGGAATTTGTGGGCCTCGTTTGATGCATAGTGTTCTTGAAGTTTTTAAATTTGATATGTAGGATGAGTGTGATCAAGTGGAATATGGATGTTTCCTATTTCCACTTCAACTTGACAAGCCTGATATTGGTAAACAAGGCATTGTTGAGACATGGGGGATCATTGGTATCTATTATATAATGCAGATCGTTGGGAATTCTCTACTATGAGTATTCATCCAGTGCAGGTGTGTGTAAAGAAGGCCTTTGACAAAGGAAAGGTTTGGCTCCAAAGCTTGGAAGCCCTTGATGCACTAGGCTTACAAATTGAGGCTAGTGGAATTGGATGAAGTTTCCTCACGGCTCACAGAGGAAACTTTGTACAGTTATGTAGATTTTATTTATAGATGTGGTTTGTTTCTTTCATGTTGTGTCTACTTGTCTTGTCCGGAAAATCTCCTGTTTGGGTTGGTCTGCTTCTACCTGAGATCTGGATACTTGCCATACCCACCACAGGTATGCATCCCCGAGTTGGAGCCACTGATAGAACTTCAAAATATTGACATTTCTAGGTTGGTTCCATGAATTTTTAGTAATCTTTCACCCTTGTGTTCATGGTTCTATGCTAGGGTTTTAGGGTCTAATGCCCTTGTTTCATACTTTCCATTTTTTTTGAGGTTTCGGGCCCTCGCGTTATATTTCTTCATTCACCCCTTTACTAGGTTGTCTGTTGTTTTAATAACAACCTATGCCATTTGGCACGTTGTCATCATCAACCCCTTTTCTTAAGCCTTTCGATCATCGAGCATTTGTTAAATTTTAATATTTCATGGTCAACCCAAAATATTTCATCTTTTAAAGACTTATGTCTTAAGTCTTTAATTTTTTGAGGGATCGTTTCCCATTGCCTAGCCCATGGCCCCTTCCTTATAACAAATAATATATGCACATGCATAAAATCTGAGCCATCGAATTTAATGATTAAAATCCAAGCCCTTGCGTGCACACTGCGCAATATTTAAAAATGTATTTTGGTTGGGCCGCACAATGTGCACGATTGTGCCACTCATCCTCCAATTCCAATGGGACCCAATCCCCACTATCGACATGGTCTTAGTTGGCGGTAAATCGACGGCTCCAATGTTCCGTCTAATCAAATCTAAGTTGTAGAGCATGTTCCATGTAGAGTATTAAATAATGTTACCTAATGCCATGCACGGTCTACACAATGATGACACGTGGATTCTACTGCCAGCGTATGAAAGCTAGATGGGGCCCGCGGGTGATGGACGTGTCTTCTGACTAGGGAAGACACCATTGGTTGGTGGACTGGCCATACAACATGGAATTTTTAAACATCTTTGACTTGATCTGAGTCATCCAAAGAGCCATCTCAACGCTTGATCGATGACTCACATTCAAAGAACAAAACTAGCAATGTGATAGTGGTTTGGACATTAAAAATAGCGAACATTAAAGGCCTATTCTCTTCAAAGGATATTAGCCTGATCTCCATGCATGTGAAGAACCACTTCTTGGCAATTATGATGAATGGTATGCCAATTTCCATGTACTTGAGAATTAACGGTGATGAAACAGACGCTAGCGAATAATCACTCGCTCGCTCATGCTTCTCTTGGAGCATTGATGATCGAAATCATCAATTTGCTAAATAAATATGGATGAAGGCTCATTGTTTTCATCATAGCAATTAGGAGTCTAAATTTTCTGTGGTTGGCAATTGCTCATGAAGATTTTGTTTATCGGTGCAAGATGAGTAGGTCAAGCGCTTCTCCATCATCTATGCGTAGGTCTACCAGAGTTAATGTTCAAAGGTTGGATGATGACATGCCATTATGTGAGCAGAGTAATCTTCAAGGCTCTCCCAACCTAAAGATGGAATGCACGAAGCTCGTCCCAGTGGTTACCAGGTGCAGCTCTCAGCTGAAAGGCAAGCTGCAATTACAGAGGAGTCAGTGTGTGGCAAGGAGAAGAGGTCTATAGAGTTCGAAGAAAGACCAAAGGAAAAGTTAAGGTATGGTCGTGGTTCTTTGGGTAGGTAGAATTCGCCCACTAATGTCTTTGATAGTTCCAATGACGATGACATGGAGATCGACTCCGATTATGGAAAATTCCTTATGGCGCTAATCGAGATGGTTGGTGTGAATGAAGAGGTCCTTATGGTTTCTCTAATTTTTGTGATGGCGCCATGTGATGTTACTAGTTATAGTGTTGAGAAATGTATTGGTGATGAGGAAGGGGTGGTGGTTTCACCTCCTACTATGGCAAAGTCGTGAAGTGGGCACAAATACCATGGCCCTGGTGTTGGTTCGGTCTCTGGATGATGGTGATGGTTTTTCGGTCGCGATGTGTGTTGGATCCCTTTTGGTTCAATGTGGGTGTGGACAACAAGGCCTCAACGACATTTTACAACAGGTGGGGTAACACCGGTTGGTTGTTCAAAATTTTGATTCCCCTGTTCGGTAAATGGTTACATCTAACCGTCTGGTATTTTTGAGATGCGAATGAAATTTTTCTTTGAAATGTGATTGTAATGAGCCTGATGCTTGTGTCTCTCTTGTCTTATAAAAGAGATTTCAAGGCTCATTACAAAGGTCCAATTTTGGAATCCAAAAAGGTCTAGTTAGGGTATAGTGAACGCATATAATGCAGAATTCTTGATGAATCTACTACAAATTGTCTTCGGTAGGGTTTATGTATGAAATAGTCTTAAATTATTTTATGCAAATTACTGATATTGAAAGAAATCTACAAAATTAAAGTATTTTCTCTCCTGTGTATAAGTTGTTACAGACTATAAATGAAAATATCAAGCATAGTTTCATTTATCTTCAGTGGTTCATTTGAATGTATGATTGTATTTCTTGCCTTAACTGAAAGAGTTAATCAAATTCTTGGGTGAGAGTCGTAGGTCTGTGATAATGTACTAAGGATTTGGTAAGAAGTGATACTTTAAGTATTGTGAATTTTTATGATGTAATGCATTGTGAAAATGGTCCACTCATTTCAGGGTTAAATATTGTGTATGACTAAATATTTCATGCTTGAGTTCTACGCAATTTGATGAGACACTGGCTTATTCGTTAGGAATTATTATAGTTTAATAAAATTAGAAAATACTTATCTATGGATTCAAGGTTGGAACATTATTTAATTCAATTCTTATCCATGTTGAGATGTAAGTCTCATATATACTAGTGTCCCTAGAAACTTAGTGGTTATTTGTTTGAAGGTCAGCCAAACCTCTAATGAATAATGTTTTTTTTCACTTAGTAGGGATAAATTTGTGTGTTGAAGTGTTCTTGAGGTTTTGAATATCAGATGAACATAGTAAGGGACACCCTCCTTGGTCTCATAGATCCTAAAGAATAGGGGTAAAGGGCTTAGAATCTTTACTCATTATGTTGGCCTTCTAGCCTAGGAGTTTCTTGAATATAAGGCATGGCATCCCTTTAGAGAAATGTGGGGTTTTAGTAGGAAAAAACACCAACACCTTCAATTATGATACTTCATACCCTTGATTGATGTTGTAACCAACAACAATTCATATAAAAAGGATCCCTATCTGTCGAGGTTTGGATTTGAAAATAATTGCTTGGGAGATTGTTTCCTTTCGATCAAAGACCAACCAAGGAGCCAAGCTAAGTAAGCTTCTTGGGTTTGTCACCGATTAAAGGCACTCAACAACTATAGAATGTTGGGTTTCGAGTGGAATGGAACATAAATAGTTGAGGTATTGCATATGAGCCTATGTCAAGTAAAAAAACTTCTACATTAACATTAATAATTATTTTTCACATCAGCTAAGCTTTAGAATTTATACTCAAGTTTCTAATTTGGTTAAAATACAGGAATTTCATTTCTAGTAACTTGTCATTAAATTAATGAATACATATATATGATCGAATTTTGCAATTAATTATTAACTCCAAAAATCAACATAACCTTTGTCTTGCAACAAACAAATGATTTGAGGAATTATTTTTGAAACCATCAAGTCTGCACACAATGAAGATTAACCTACAACAGTATCACAAATTGGAGATCCAATTTTTATAACCATTTGGGAACCTTGAAAAAAAATCAAAACATGAAGCCTACCAAATGCAATTTCCTAAAAATGAAATTCCCGAGAGATGAAGATAGTATATATAAGAATGTATGTACTACTATTTAGTTTATGAGTTGGATGAAATTTAGTTGCCAAGAAAAATAGACTTTTAAATTAAGTGGATAATTAAATCAAAAGTATAAAAAAATATATTTAAAATAAAATGATTATTAGATGTTCGTAAAATTAATTTATGTACCCATAATTATTACAGAATGTAATAACTGCTTTAAACTGCAAACAAATTAATTGTCAAGCAATGAAAATTTCTTTTATAATTTGATTATAAGATTTAATGAATTAATCATTTTGAAAACTAATAAAGTAATGATAACTAGTTATAAAAAAAATTAGTAGTGTACTAAACACGTCATCGCTTTATCTAGTGTGTAACTTTATTCAACCCACAGTTACATTTGAATTTTACTTAGTGAAGTAATTATTTATTTCATAACAACTATTTATTTTCAATTTTTTGGTAATTAGACTAAATAGTTTAGTCAAATCACTCCCTTAAGATTATTCTCAATGACTGATATCACATTTCACTATATAGTAAAACCTTTGGGAAATTATTCAAAGAAGTTTGTTCCCCTTGAAGGTGTGTTGTTATATATCTAAACCTAGTTAGAGGAACACCATAATAAGTGTGTGGGGAAGGGCTATCCCACACCCAATTTTGTAGTATCCCTCTCTTTTTACTTTGTGTGATATGCTTATGTTGGTAGTATAACTTGATGGCATCAGTTGTGAAAGGGTTAAACCATGAAATGTTATCTAGTTTTAAGTTGTAATGTTAAACTTTTTGAGGTTGGGTATTGTAGGAAAGTAAAAAAATGGGCATGACACATATTTTGCATTCCTTGCATTGTGGGGCCAAATTGATTGTTCCAATACATGAGGTTGGGAACGTGAATGAGAACAAAGGCCTCATTTTGTTCGTCAAGTATCTTGATTCTTCTAGATTAAATTATTCCCGTACACTCTCTTAAGAGCCCTAAGAGAAAAATAATGGTTGGCCATGATAAATTAGTTCTAAGAGTTTGTGGAACCTATGAATATTCTATCTAGACCTATAGGTGGATGTTACATCCCTCTACACTACCATATCTCATTTTTTGTCAAATCAACACCATTTGACCATGGTAACAATGAATGTATTCTACAAAATGTGACATTTAAGAGTAGTATAAACTTGTTAATAGGCATATTTTACATCATGTGCATCATTGGGTTGAATTGAATATGTCAACATGTTGGGGTGGCTATTTCAATGCTAATAGAGGGCTTGGTTTTTTCCCTAGTTCTATCAATCCTTCTGGGCTATTTTATTCCAACACAACCTCTTAAGATCCTTGAGAGAATTTTTTCTAAATTAGGATGGAGTAGTTTTAGAATTTTGTGGCACCTACGAATGTTCTTTTTGAACCTACAAGTGGACATAGGGTCCCTCTACACTAACCTATCTTGGTTTTGGTCAAAACAACACCATTTGACCATGTTGACAATGAATTCGTTCTTGCAAAATGTATCATTTGAGATTAGTGCAATTTTTCCAATAGACATATTTTGTGTTTCATGAATTGTGGGTCTGATCAACTGTACCAGCATGTTGAGGTTGGTAGGTTAATGCTACTGGAGGCCTTAGTTCATTTCCTAAGTTTCTCGATCCTTACAAGCTACATAAAAATTATGTTGTTACTTATGGAAATCTAATGAACACTATGACAATCCTTTATGAAAGTTGCATGCAACATGTCATCTTAAGAATTAGAATTAAATTAAGGGTCATATTGATTTTTTATTGAAGGTTTTAATGACTCTTGTATCTAGGGTAAAAATTGGGAACTATCCTTGGAAATGTCTCTTGAGTGCATTGATTATAAATCTAAGTTCCTTGGTGATCCTTTTCTATATATATAGAGTACCTAGGTTGAAATCTAATGGGTGGTGAAATAGTTGTAAGGTAGGGATGTGTTGTTGAAACTTATTTATGGTTGATGAGTGATGATCTCTTATTACTCTTGGTTGTGACATTATGGTATAGCCATTGATGTATGACTATGATGTTACTATATTGTTCATAGGTTGGAAAGAACATATTGGAATGATAGATAAAATATTCACTTTCTCTTGATAGAGTACTAGTACTCTGATATTATATTCCAATAATTTATTTTATTTTATATTGCAAGTATTCTTTTATTAGATTCATTATATTTCCTACAATTAATTATCAATGTTAAGAGGTCAATTGTTGGTACATGGTTTAGATTTCTTACATTGTTGAGGATGAATGATGGAGAGTATATAATACAACACTTAAATTCTTTCAACATTATGGTGATAAAGGAAGCATTTGTGTCTAGACTATTTTATTAAATTTAAGAATAACTATAAAAATATCCCATGATTATGAATATAAATATATAAAATAATCATAAATTGAATCCTATTAATAATCCAAAAGCATGAAATACAAATGATCTAATAATTATCTTTAATTCCATTTCTATTTTCTTTCACATAAAAATGATTTAGTCAAGACTAGGGGGTCTCATCAAACTACCCAATCTTGTAGCCTTAGAATGTCGTCCATTCCACATTAACATATAAATAGAAAAATAATCTGAAACATATCTTTATTTCAATTTTCATACACGCATGTATATGAAAATTACATATATGTAAAATTTAACATTGAATAAAATTCAAAAAAAATTACAAGTTGCTCCAGACACATCTTGTCTATGAGTCTTCAAATCCTCATGTCTTCAAGCCTTCTTGTCTTCACTCATCTTATGAAAGGTGAATTATTTCTTCATTATGCAGCTCCCATGTCTACCTTTAACACCTACAATACTACAAAATCATTTTTCTCTTTTTCTTTCCCTCTTCTCTTCACTAGCTAATTTTCTACACTCTCTTGTGCAACTCTCACAAGCAACCTACAAGTTCTTTGTCTAAACTAGTTGTTGTTGATTGCTGAATTTTTACACCATTGAAGGCTGTATTTTATATGTTCATACACCCTTAGAAAGTACCAAAAAATTTCACCCAAATATGCTCTTTCATTTCCCTCAACATGACCTTTGAAATTCCTTCACAAAGGATGAAAAAAGACATAGTTTTGCTTCAAAAATATGTTGTTAATGTTACTTTACCATATAAAATGTCTTTCTGATGTAGATGCATTTGGAAAATGAAGAAAATACAAAACCAAGTCGTGCTCCTTTAGTAATTAAATTCATTCATTATTTTGCCAAAAATTCACTATCTTTCGCTCCATTTTAAGCACCCAATAAGACAATAATGGAATGTCAAAGGTCACTTGCCTTATGAAACTTATATAGGAATAAAAATTGATAGAATGAATATTAATTCTCATTTTCAAGTTCCATTTAATATCCCAATGGACCCCCTTTAACCCTTAAAGCCTTGAAATAATACATTAATTTTAAAATCACATTAAACACACTATTTGTCTCCGATTTTTTTTGTAATAAAAATCCAAGTATTGGTAAATGAATATTTTATCCTTCAAACACAACACAAGATTCTCTTGAATCTCCAACCCACACCAAAATTTAAAATTTAAAATTTAAAATTAAAATAAACACTTATTTTTTTGGTTGATGTTGATTGCTAATTCGCCTAGATGCTTTTGCATCAAAATATACAATCAAAATGTATAATGGATACAATATAAACAAAATAATCCACTTTCACAATAGACATAAAAATTATTAATAGAACCCCAATATATCATACCAAGGTAACCAATACTTTACAATATAGTAATAAACATTGATACAAGTACCTAGAAACCACATAAACAAGCCAAATATAAGGAAAAATAATGAAATACATCTAGAATATAATACTACATTATGACATACCCAAAGGTGTCACAACCATACTAACACCCATTTTCTGAATATATAGTTCATCTACATACCAACCACCTCACATAAGAAAGAAGACACATTATACCAACCGTATAGCACACTACATCAATAAGTAGAGGATATTGAATATGGGGTTATAGAAGCTTAATTTTAAGTTGAAAAATGGTCCCTATCAAGGTTTAACTTGAAATATATTTTAATTAATCCCTTTAATCAACTCTAACACCACTCCAAAGGAATTTCAAAGGAAAAATAGGAGTGCAAATAAAAAACCAAACTTTTATTTATGTATCCTAGACCCTCTTCACCATATAATAATTAAGACCAAAGGACACCAATCCCAAGAAAAATTGTCTAAGATAATTATAATGTAGGAAAAAGATAAAACTATATTAAGATACCATACTCATGAAAATAACAAACACATAATATACACCTTTTATAAGCATAAGACATACTCGTAAACTGTGAATGTGTATTAAATAAAAATCCTTATGGGAATACAATATTACATGTCGGTAGAAGTATAATATATGTACAAGAAATCCATATAGGTGTACAATGTCACAAGTCAATAATACAAAAATATATGTACAAAACTACCATATAGGCATAGAAAAAATTCATAATATATTCAATCCTCTCCATGGGAAGGGAAGAGTTGACGACCCTTTGACTATCAAGTGGATAAAGAGGCAACCAATGATGGTTGCTTTCTAACCCACTAACTTGACCTCCTCTCTAAATGTTTTTGGAGCTCCACTTAATACAATAAAAATATACACATTAATATATTAAAAAATGATTTATCGAATGGAATATAAGTGATTAATCACTTATCACGATCTGATAATCACTCTCAAGAAAGCATTGCCTCTTTTCATCTATCTGAGGGGTAGGTGCATGATCTAGAGTTGTGATCGCTTGTGACAAGCACCAAGAAACAAATTAAACAACAAATGAATATTATTCTAATTTGTAATAATAGACATGAGATAAAATAAGAAATATAATATGAATATTACTAATTAGGCTCATACCTTTATCAAAGGCATCGAAGATAAAACATTTGCAACAACACCCACCTCCTTTGTGTCATAAGTATTGATTGGAATATGAACTTGTAGACACTGGAAATTGGTCTAGGCCTGCGAGCACCACTTTCAACATAATTTTCCAATGTCCATGGTCACGATTAAATAATGTTAATTATTTAAATATTTCCTATACACTTCATTCTTCTATTAATTAAATAAATCTTATTTATTTAATTATGTTGCTAATTAATTAATTCTTTTTTGAATTAAATAATTTATTATTTAGTTTACCCCTTTATCATATTTCGACTATAATTAAATATTCATTTCGAATTATTTAATTATTCAATTACCATTTTCGACAGTCAATTAAATAAATTTGTATTTATTTAATTAAATTTTTTTCAATTTTGAATGTTGAATTAAATTAACATTTCATTCATAAAAATAGTTATTCTTGTCACATTCTTCTATCGTCTACTTGACTCAAGATCTATTTGAATCCATCAATTGTCTCCTGATTCAACATTTGATCGTCTTTGCGAAGAGACTCTCTGTCTTGATCAGTCAGTCTAATTCTCATGCATGAACATATTTACTAATTAAATATCTTTATTTAATTCATTAATTCATGTGTGCATTTGAATAGATCATTTTCAAGTTCTAGTTTTATCCTTTTCATTTAAACTTTATCCTTCTAATTTTCGAAGACTTTGAACTAAAGATTAAATCATTTATTTAATCTTAATGTCTATTCTTAAATATTTTTCGAATAGCCTTAACACCAAATTAAATTAATCTTTATCTTGTAGACCTTTCTCAAGTCACGTTCTAACTGACACAAATCTCAATAAAATGGCATTCATAAATCTCAATCATTGATCTCTCTTTTGAATCTGAGTCGATCGTTTGAAAACCATCTTTCTATAAATTGATTGATTTTTGTCATTATTTCTCCTCCTGAAATCGATATACTTTTGGAAGAAACTTGTTAATCTTTGATATTTTTCTATAATCACATACATCAAGGCTATACTTGCACACTTACTAAAAATTTGAGGGAAAGAATACTATCACAGAAAAATAGAGAAGGACAATCTTGTCTTCAAGATAATTCAAAGGACTTTACAGATGTTCGGTGAGATTGTTTTAATTCTCGTTTTAGTTTATTCCTTTGTGATTTTTTGTTTAATTTAGATTAATGCTTGTTTATTAGATTTAACCGATCTTGTTTGCAGTGTTATTTATCTATGTTACATTTGGTCAACCCAAATTGAAGACTTTCAATCTTCGCAAATCCGTAGACAGTTTTTTTAATTTTTTTTGCAAGTATCGTACGGAACGACGCATTTGACTAATGAAATGACACAACTGTATTTGTGAATCGCAACTGAAAAATTTCGAGATGCATTTGACAAAACTCGACGCATTTGCGGCTTTCTATGACGCAACTGACTGATGAAATCTATGACGCATCTGGAACTTTAAATGATGCATCTGGCTGGTAATTTTATTCAATTTTCAAATTTTTGTTTTACGATTTTCTTATTTTTGTTTTTATTTTCGCTAATGTTTGGTTGGCAGCGTGTGATTTAGGAGGATAACATAGTTTTTTGCAAGATGTAGTGTAGAAGACATTGAAACCAAACCTTTTTTCTGCAGGACGAATGATGAAGACAAATATGAAAACTACTAACAATTGAATGCATGACCTATGTCAAAGTCTAAAATTGTAAAAAGAACATTTTGTGTTTGGTAGATTAGAAAATCATCATTTGGATTAAAATTAACCATTGACTATTGTGTTTGGTGTGAAAGCACATTTTTTTATTACGCTCACGATTCGGTATATCAAAGTATCCTCTCCCCTTGTGCATTCGTGCGATCCTAGGTGTAAGAGAACTGGTTATTGACTCTAGAACTTGGGCATGTCTTGGTGGGAAAATGTACTCACCCTAAGACAACTTAGACCGGTAGCACGCTAGACGCCAAGCGACTTCTAGTCGGTATATAAAAGTGGATTTTTGGAGAAATTCCAAGAATCACGCTCACTGTTTCGACGAGAAGGGCAACAATGGTCTCTCACCGCATGGATGGTGCCCAATGAACGGAATGCCCTTACTAAAAACCTTGTATTTTTTTTCAAAATCTCAATCTATTTACTGATGCAGCAAGTCGGACCTGTGAATTCGTCCCATATCCTTACGGTTCATGTGTAGAGATGAAAAGTATGCCATGGGGAGTTCATGGGTACTGTATCTTGGCTACCCCAAGAAGTGTGTGTCATGGAGGGGAGCTAGTGGGTTCAAGCTACTAGTCATCCACCTTGAATATATGTAGCTGGGGAAACCCAATTGAGAACTCAGTAAATAATGTTCATCACAGCCTTAAGATTGTACATGTCTTCTGGTTTTAATAGATTCATACACATAAAAACTGAAAAACACTTTGTCTTCTATGATTTTTTTTTATTTGTCAAAACTTGAACATAAAACTGAGTCAATTGTAACATTTTCATCAGATCATCGCAATTGAATAGTGAGTCGCAACTATTAGATTGAAAACTGCATATGTCATTACGAGTCGTGATTGTTAAACAAAAAACCACATGTGTTTGTCAACAAAATTAGTTTTCATAGGGTTTAGATTCTAAGTCGCATCTACTAATTGAGTCGCATCTTCTTATTGAGTCGCATATGTCATAAATTAAACCGCATCTGACTGCGAAAGTCACATTTTTCTGTCAACAACCAAGATTAGATTTCATCAGTTAGTCGCATCTGAAACTTGTAATGCATCTACAACCTGAATTACAATTGACTGTTAACAAAAATCTCAAAAACTACAAACTCAGTCCGAAAAATAAGCTGTCTTTTTCACCTTGGTTTCTTACGGTCAACCTTGGACAAAAACTAGAAAATTGCTCAAAAACCTTGCATTATTTAGGTGTCATTTGCGTCTTAGAGATAGTCATTTTAGTTGCAAAAACTTAGTTGCCCTGTACCAATTTGCATATCATAGAATAGAACAACTTTCTGCATCATTGGGTACGTTCATGCTTCGATTGTCATTATCATTGAACCTGGTCACTTTTATCTTACCAGTGAATCCTTCTAGCTCATCAGTCTAGTTTTGGAAATTCACCTTATCAGTTGGTCTTTGTCCTACATCAGGTTCATTGGTAAAGTTAGGTAATAGCTTTGGATTATTCCATAGGTGGTAGGTTATATCCACTTATAATCATTTATTGTCATAAGTCTACTCGAAATTTTGCATATTGTCATCCTAGCATACGTCATTTTAGAACTCTGTAATTTTAGTGACATTCTTTATATTCAGAAAATACCAAAAACATAAACTAGATCATATCATTTTAGGCATAGTTTGCATTACCTCATCTTGAGAAAAAATTTCATGGTTGAAACAAGGTCTAGAAAGAAACAAAAAGAGATGGCAGACCCACAGGACTTCATCAATCCTTTTGCAAACCAACCATCAAGGACAAAAAGACCACACACAAAACTTTGCTTGAAAAAAATATCACTAGAGACACACATGGAAAAATTTATGTAGAAGACATAGATGTTGTTGTTCAAGATCCTGAATTTGCATCCTTCATGGATGAGTGTTTGGCAAATGACCCTCAAAGATATCTAGCAAAGTTGCTAGTAAAATGTGCCACACTACCACTAGGATTCGATGTTCACACTTTGAAATCAACATCTACTCAACCAATGCAAATAGTGACATCAAACGTCTTCGTTCCTCAAATTAACATAGCAATACCAACTGGTATACCTACTCAAACATCCTCAATTGTAAACATGACCCCATTCAACATAACACAAGGTTTACAATTTACTGCGGGAGCATCCTCATCAAACCCCTTTGGCACAAACACCACTGGTAAAAGAGCCAAAGTTGGCACGAACACAGCTATACCTCATATCAGCACCAGTATTGCCATTCCACAACTAGGGGCTACACAAACAAGAAATATTCCTATACCAAATCAAAACATTCAGACAAAACATATTCCTATACCAAATCAAAACATTCAGACAGGACAGATTCCTACACCAAATCAAAACATTCAAACAGGATATATACCCTCGCCAAATCACAATCTGTCACAGGATATTGCATTCCAAAACACTTAAATTGATCCAAACAACACAACCAACATACAAGTAGATGTTCTCCAAAACCAAATGCAAGCTCTCCAACAACAAATGGACACTATGTCTATGTCAAGAAAACAAACTATCTCAAAGCAAGATTTATGTCCATGTCCCTTTGACAAAGCGCTATACATGACACCCTTCCCACACGGATACATTATACCGAATTTTCCTAAGTATAATGGGAAGAGGAATCCTTTAGAACACATCATAGAATTTTCTACAACATGCATGGACATCTTGTATGAACCCACATACTTAATGAGACTCTTTCCATGAACCCTTGTCAGGATAGCATTGGAATGGTTCTCTAAACTACCATATGGCATAAGATCATGGGGCGAATTAGTTGAGCAATTTTTTGAACACTTTTCTTTCAACATAAACAATGAAATCACGATAGCTACCTTGTGTCATACCATGAAAAAGAAGGAGAAAACTTCACCACCTTTTTCCAGAGATTGAGGAGTTTAGCTAGTCATTGTCTTGTTGAGATACCAGAGAAACAAAAAGACATGATATTCCTTGAAAATCTTCACCCAAAACTAAGAAGTGACTTAAGAGTACATTGTTGTACTTCATTCCTAGACTTGGTACAAAAAGGCATTATACTTGAAAAAGGCCTTATTGACAAAGGAGACATTAAGGTATTAGGCAAGAACCCAGTTGTTCAACACCAAAATGCTCCCAACGATAGAAACAAATTTTGGTCTAGGAACAAAAATGTGACAAATGATGGAATTATTGATGCTAAGACCCTACATGCGGGACCTGTCATCACACTTAGAGGTTACAACTCCAATCAAGACATGACTAATAACCTAGATCAAACAACCAACTTTGTCCAAAATTCGCAACAACAACAACCATAGAGGAGATTTCCTAAACGTGAATTTACCCCTTTGGGGGAACCAATCAAGACAATTTTCAAGGAATTGATTAAACATAATCTCCTAAGACCTCTGGAACCAAAACAATATGATCCTAGACAATTTAAACCCTCATGGTGGGATGATAACGCCTATTGTGAGTACCATCAAACAAAGGGACACAACCTACAACGATGCCAACAATTGAAAAACACCATACAAGATTTTGTTGAAGATGGAACCATAGAAGTCAATGGACAGAAACATACCAAAAATAGTGATCACCAAGTCTTCACAGATCCATTATATGACCATGGGAAAGGAAAGGCCTCTAGTTCGGGAACTAAGAATAATACCTCAACCAATTATAACAGTGCTAAGTACGATTATAAACCAGGTACCATCATCAATCATATCCAAGTTTTTGAAGAAAATGTCAATACCATTACCATAAAGAAGTGAATGAATATTTGATATCCATTATGCATAGTTTATGGTTCTAATGAATCCAACATCCAATACCTTCTTAAGTAAGAGCTATAATGAGCATGCCTCCACCAGATATCATCAGTCAGCTAAGAACGCTACAAGGGATATTACAGTCTATCAAACGCTTCATATTACAGTTAGCAGACAAGATACATCAATTCCAACATTTTCTTAAGAAAGGGGCACCATTTGTATGGACATGGAAATGTCAAAAAGATTTCCAAAAGATCAAGTATTACCTGCTTACTCCACCTATGTTAATGCCACCTACAAATGACAAACCTTTAATACTTTATATTTCAGCAACTCAATCGGCACTAGGAGCCTTACACGCACAAAATGATGATGAAGGTCATGAAAGGGCCGTGTACTACATCAACCGTGCTTTGGTGGGATATGAACTAAACTACAGTAACATAGAACGTGCCTATCTTGCAGTATTTTTTGCTACTCAAAAACTTAGGCACTATATGCTAAACCGCCAAACCATGATGGTCGCCAAAATAGATCGTCTAAAATATCTCCAAAGTAAAGAAGCACTAACAGACCGATTAGCTAAATGGGTAATGATACTTAGTGAATATGACATCCAGTACGTAGAAAGAAAAGTGATAAAAGGACAATTAATTGTTGATTAGTTAGCAGATGCACCAATTAAGGCCGACCATCCTTTAGTGGCAGATTTTCCTGATGAGTTCATCTTCAAAGTTGACACTAGAACCACATGGAAATTATACTTTGACGGGTCACATACTAATTGTGGTTCAGGAGCAAGCATACTATTTGTTACACCTCAAGGTGATACTATCCCTAAGTCATTCATAATTTCTTTCCCTTACACCAACAATATAGCGGAATATGAAGCCCTTGTGACAGGATTAAAAATGGCAATTCAATGGAAGATTAAGCATTTACATGTTTATGGAGATTCTCAGCTAATAGTCTGGCAAGTCAATGATGAGTATGAAACTAAAGATGAGAAACTTGCTCCCTACAAGCGCATGGCTGATAGTTTCAAGAAGTACTTTTATAACATCTCCTTTCAACAAATTCCCTGCATTCAGAAAAGGGCAGCAGATGCTATGGCAACCGTTGGGTCATTATTGGATATTCCTAGCAACGTTCCTAAATTTGAGTTTTTGGTCGAACATCTTCTGATCCCTACCTTTGACGTCCTTGATTCCACGATGGTATGTACAATTGTTGGTCCTACTTCCCCATGGTACAAGGACATATATGATTACCTCCATGACCAAGTCCTACCCTTGGACTTGTCAAATAACCAACGTAGAACCTTTATCCGAAATTCTTCCAAATATACCATCATCAGAGATACCCTTTATAGACGTGCCTTAGATAATACCATATTAAGATGTATCGATGTTGAAGAAGCACAAGCAACCTTATGTGTGGTACATGAAGGTATCTGTAAATCCCATTCTAGCGTTCCTACCTTAGCCAAGAAGATTATAATATTAGGTTATTATTGGCCTATAATGGAAAAAGACTCATTTATCTTTGTCACGAAATATCGACAATGTCAGGTACACGGAGATTTCATACATGCGCTAGCATAGGAGTTTCGACTGATAACTTCACCATGGCCTTTTTCCCAATGGGGACTTGACCTCATAAGTAAGATACACCCTCCATCTTCCAATGGCCATAAGTTCATTATAACCGTCACCGAATACTTCACCAAGTGGTTTGAGGCTATTCCTATGACCTATATTACTGGCATGCGAATTTCCAAGTTTATCCTAAACTACATAATATGTCGGTAGGGTGTTCCTCAATCCATCGTCACAAATAATGGTTTTCCATTCAAGAACCAAGAATTTTGCCATCTCTATGAAGAATTCCATATCCAAAATCACTTTTCCACCCCATATTACCCACAAGGTAACGACCAAGCAAAGGCGTCTAATAAAACAATCATCAAAATCCTTAAAAAGACTATCAATGATGCTAGTCGTGACTAGAATTTAAACTTAATCCTGCCCTATGGGCTTACCACACAAGTATTTGTACTCCCACTGGTGCCACTAAATACTCCCTAGTATTCGGTTTTGAAGCTATCTCACCTATTGAGGTTGAAATTCCTACCTTGAGAGTATCATTGAAAGGTCATATTGATGATGAAGAAAATTGTGTATCCCGTCTACATGAGTTAGAATTCCTAGATGAATGAAGACAAAAGGAATTAGATCATCTTCAAGCATATCAGAATTGTCTTCATCGCAGTTATAATAGGAAAGTTTTGAATAGAAACTTTGACATTGGTAACTTGGTCTTAGTGGAGAACCTGAAGAATCAATCTGAAAGAGAAAAACTAGGCAAGTTTGAACCAAATTGGTTAGTGCCTTATATTGTTACATAAATTTTTGGATCAAGAGCGTATCAACTCTCTACCCCTAAAGGAGAACCACTCTTGTCACCAATAAATAGCCTTCACCTAAAGAAGTTCTATGCATAGCTTATGGGAACCATGTCTTAATCATAAAAATACAAGGTTTTTAGTAAGCGAATTCCATTTGTGGGGCACCATCCATGTGGTGAGAGACCATTGTTTCCCTTCTCGTCGAACAGTAAGCGTGATTCTTGGACTTTCCCCAAGAATCCACTTTTATATACCGACTGGAAGTTGCTTAGCATCTAGCATGCTGCCAGTCTGATTTGTCTTGGGGTGATTACTTTTTCCCACCAAGATAGGCCCAAGTTCTAGAGTCAGTAACCGGTTCTCTACACCCAGGATTGCATGAATGCACAAGGGGAGAGGATACTTCAATATACTGAATCGTGAGGGTAATAAAAAAATGTGCTTTCACACCAAACATAGTAGACAATGGTTAATTTTAATCCAAATGACGATTTTCTAATCTACCAAACACAAAATGTTATTTTTACAATTTTTGACTTTGACATAGGTCCTGCATTCAATTGTTAGTAGTTTTAATAATTATCTTCCTCATTCATCCTACAGAAAAAGGTTTGGTTTCAATGTATTCTACGCTACATCCTACAAAAAACTATGTTATCCTCCTAAATCACACCTTGCAAACCAAACATTAGCAAAAATAAAAATGAAAATAAGAAAATCATAAAATGGAAATTTGAAAATCGAATAAAAGTATCAGCCAGATGCGTCGTTTAAAGCTGCAAATATGTCATAGGTTTCATCAGTCAATTGTGTCATAGAAAGCCACAGATGCGTCGAGTTTTGTCTGGTGTGTCTCAGGATTTGTCAGTTGTGATTCACAAATACAATTGTGTCATTTCGTCAGTAAGATGCATCATTTCGTACGATACCTGCAAAAAAAATTTAAAAAATAATCTACGGATTTGCGAAGATTGAAATTATTCACGTCGGCTTCACCAAATGTAACATAGATAAATAACGTTGCAAGCAAGATCAATTAAATCTAATAAACAAGAATTAATCTAAATTAAACATCAAAGCACAAAGGAATAAACTAAAACGATAATTAAAACAATCTCACCGAACATCTGTAAACTCCTTCAAATTATCTTGATTGTCCTTGTCCATTTTGTCGTGATAGTATTCGTGCCCTCAGATTTTTAGTAAGTGTGCAAGTATAGCCTTGATGTATGTAATTATAGAAAAATATTGAAGATTAACAGATTTCTTCCAAAAGTATATCAATTTCGGGAGGAGGAATAATGACAAAAGTCAGTCAATTTATAGAAAGTTGGTTTTCGAACAATCGAGATTGATGAATGCCATGTGATGTGAGATTTCTGTCAATTACAACATGAGTTGGAAAATTCTGTAGGATAAAGATCAAATTAAATAGTAATTTAATTTGGTGTTAAGACTATTCGAAAATATTTAAGAATAGACATTAAGATTAAATAAATGATTTAATCTTTAGTTGAAAGTCTTTGAAAATTAGAAGGATAAAGTTAGAACTTGACAACGATCTGTTCGAATGCACACATGAATTAATTAATTAAATAACGATATTTAATTAGTAAATATGTTCATGCATTTGAGTCTTAACTAGATAACTGACTAATTATGATAGAGAGTCTCTTCGTAGAGACGATCAGATATCGAATCAGGAGACAACTGATGGATTCAAATAGATCTCGAGTCAAGTGATAAATGAATAATTGGTTAAGTAAGCGATATAAGAATGTGACAAAAATAACTCTTTTTATGAATTAAATATTTATTTAATTCAACATTCGAAATTGAAAAAGATTTTTTTTTTATAGGTAAGTACTACCAAGGGGCAGCTCCCGTAGTAAAATGTCCACAACAAAGATAAATGCATGCCCTTGCCACCACGGGTGCAACCATACAACAAAATTTCCAACCTAACCTACTCTTCTAATCAACCAGAACATGCGAATCATAGCTCTAAATTTTCAACTTTCTTAGAAGATTTTAAGGGCATTGGGTATTTTTGTTTTAAAGTTGGGGACTTCTTTCTCTTGACCTCAATCCAAGCTTGAACATCAACAAAAGAGGAATGCAGATCCATGCCCAAGTCCATAGGAAACCCAGTATTGCAATCAGTAGAGCTGGCCGTAGGAAAAGAAGATGAGGAGTTGGATTTCACCAAGGTTGGTGAAGAATCAACAGTGCAATCAACATTTGATTTTGAATTTGACTTAGACTCGGGATTGTTTCCATTCTCCTCAATCGAAGTGGGGGACAGGACAGGAATCATTCCTTGAGGAGTGGGAGTGAAAGGAGTTGCAGGCTTCATGTGAGGGGAAACAAGATAGTGGCGAGATTCAACCCCATCACACCATGAGGGTTTGCAATTAGGATCCATTTTGGCATGCTCCCCAACATGTTTTCTTCTACATTGAGCAGTAACATGATTTGTTGCAAAACAAATTCTACATCTGAATGCAATCTTCTCATAATCTATTGGCTAGTGCCATCGTCTCTTCCCAACTTTGAGCAAAAATTTTGTTGGAAGTCCATTTGAGACATCCATCTCAACACACAAGCGAGCAAAGGTAGAATTTTCATAATTGATTGTCTCTTTTGAGATGTAGTGATATTTCCTGAGTCCATTACCAATCGCCTTCAAGCAGGCAATCTCCCAGAACTATAAGGGAAGGTATAGTAGACGAACCCACAAGAATGTTGTAGAAAAAGTCTCTCTACGTGGATCAAATGAGGGGAACCAGGGTTTTATGCATAAAAAAATCCCTTGGAAGAACCACGAACCAGTGTTAAGCACCATTTCTTTGTCATCCTCAAATTCAAATTCTAAGATAAAAAACCCTTTTGCATATGGGTAGACACTGATTTCTTCTTTGATATAATCCTTCTAGTTTGCAGAAATCCATGAATGTAGATCACAGAGTTTGGGCCATACCTTTGTAAATCGACAAATCAGAGCATGGTCCACCAAATATTCTTCTCTTTCATAGGCGAAATCATCTAGATAGATCTCTAGAGCAGCAAACGACTGATGAATAGCAAAAGGAGGACTCAAAGAGGCACTGTTGTAGGGCATTTGAGGATTGGAATTGTGCTTGGTAAGGGACATGCCAACAGCCCGCAATCTAAGGTTACCAGTCGTCCCATGGAGAACACTATGCGGGGAGTGGGGGCACACAGCAAGGGCATCCACAAAACTTTTCCTACACCCAACTATGCCTCCATCACCAGAGTTCATAATGCCATCCACTGTGGAGTGAGAGAGTCAATTTGTAAATCCTTTTCCGCTATCAGCCACCCACGAATCACCGATGCCTAAATGTTGTGAATCTACCAACTGAGAATTAGGGCTGCAAAAAGAGCTACCTCTCCCATCCCGCGAGTGTCCACAAACAGGTCGAAAGGCCACTAAATCCGCAGAAGGGAGTGGAAAAACCATATTCACATCTCCAAAACCCTCTATGCCAAGTGTTGTCACAGAGCAGTGCTCACAAAAATTCGAAATG
Organism: Sequoiadendron giganteum; assembly: GCA_007115665.2. Lineage (NCBI taxonomy): Eukaryota > Viridiplantae > Streptophyta > Pinopsida > Cupressales > Cupressaceae > Sequoiadendron > Sequoiadendron giganteum. The sequence goes on from CM021108.1 coordinate 268,755,096, forward strand.
GAGGTCACAGAGGTTGTGAAAACTTTCGAAGTAGAGGGCGCCATTTAGAATACATATAATATAATAATATTATATATTTTTTAAAGATATTAAGGTTTGGGCCTTGGTTGTTGGCACTACAAGCAAGAAGCCCCACCAGTTCACCAAGGAGCCTCCCCTTAACACCAAGGTAAGAAAACTCCATTGTTGACGCGGTAGAGAGTGACCCCGCGAGGTTTGAACCTTGGTTGTTGGCTCTACAGGCAAGAAGCCCCACTATTTCACCAAAGGGATGCCCCTAAAATTGAAAAAGATTTAATTAAATAAATAATGATTTATTTAATTGACTATCGAAAAGGTTAATTGAATAATCAAATAATTCAAAAAGAATATTTAATTATAGTCGAAATATGATAAAGGGGTAAATTAAATAATAAATTATTTAATTCAGAAAGAGAATTAATTAATTAGTGACGTAATTAAATAAATCAGATTTATTTAATTAATCAAAGTTGAATAAAGGTCATACTGAATTAATTAAATTATTTAAGTTATTTAATTAATAGAAGAAAGATGTGTATAGGAAATAATTAAATAATTAACATTATTTAATTGTGACCATGGACATTGGAAAATTATGTCGAAAGTGGAGCTCGTAGGCCTAGACCAATTTTTAGTGTCTACAATTTGCCCATGTTTGATACAATGTCATTTTGGCATTGTGTCAAAAAAAAAATTGATCGAAAACATGCCCCAGTATGAAATAGGTTAGGGTATGTCCCCTTGGGAAAATTGACAATTTTTAGAAAAAAATCCAAAAAAAATGGAAATATTCCCAATAAGTCAATTTGATAGTCAGAAATGCAGTGAATTTGATGGAAATAAATTTGGAGGTGCTAGGTTTGTGTATGGCTTGATTGAAGATGGAAGTTTACATGACCAATAGACAAGGTCAGAAGAAATGCCACTTTTATTCCTAGGTATAAATAGAAATTGGGGTGAATTTCAAACCATTTGCACCTTATAGAATTGAAGAATAGAGAATTTTGCTCTGAGCACCTAGCGAAGATGTCTCTCGTTTCGTACACAGATCATCACGGTTATAGGATCTGGACTTTCAAACAGCCTGCCGACACAGGACCCTCGGTACGTACCTTTGAACAACCCTTTGAAATTTTATTTTTCAAGTTTTTCTAGGCATGTAAAGTTTAGTTTACAAATGCATCATTTTTTATTCAACGTATATGCGTTCATCCGTGATGCATTTGCTCGCGGAATGAAGCATATGCAAAATCATGTCTAGGCATTTTTAGGTCATTTAGGAATTGAACACATTTGACATTTTATGCACTGCATTTGTAACTATGCATCGCATATGAAATGTAGGTAGTCGCATGTAATATAATGAAACACATTTGTTATTTATTTATTTTGTATCACATATGCATAATAGGTGGGCATCTAATATGCACCGCATTTGTGAATTATGAGACACATTTGTTTGTTGCTATAGATGGCTTGATTTTGTGATGCATTTGTCTTGTGAAACGCCATTGCTTGTTTGTACAACGCATGTGTGTTCATGCACCGCATTTGAATTTGAGAATGATGCATATGATATTGTGCACCGCATTTTCTTTTGTAGCAACACATTTGACTGTCAAACTTTTGAAAAAAAATATGATGGAAAGATGAAATGATTTGACATCTAACACATAGTTTGAATACCTTTTTGCAGGTTATTTTAGATCCGATTTATACCCGAGATTCATAGCCAGAGACATTTGAGCTTAGAGATCAGTTACAGAGTGCAAAGGCACGATTGCTATGGAGACTAGGGTTACATCACGTATGTACCATGCCCACAATTTGGGCAAATAGAGGCATGCTCACTGCCTTATGTGAGAGATGGCATTCAAATACCTCCTCGTTTCATTTGCCTACTGAAGAGGCAACTATTACTTTGGAGGATGTATATAGGATTCTCATATTTCCTATTAGAGGCGAGAGAGTCATGTATGATACATAGAGAGGCTTAAGCGAGATTACTAGATATTATGTGTATGATGATATTGGGAGGTTAGGGATAGAGCACTATGAGATTAGATGGTAGGTATTAGCTGATAGATATGAGAGGATTGATTGTATATTATGTACATTGATAGCTAACATACTTCTTCCTGACCGTCGAGGTCATGGATTTCTTATGGGATGGGGAGAGACATTATTTGGGATGCTAGAGAGGTAGGAGATGAGGTCAGTGGAGGTTCCATTATGGGGGCCGATGATACCGGTGGTGATAGCAACGGAGGATATTCAAGCTTTGAAGCCTATTTAGTGGGGATGGAGGGGTGGAGTAGCGAATCCAGGGACTACGGTTGCTTATGATACCTAGTGGGTAGTGCATCGTCCTCTGCCATATATAGATTTGGATTAGCCGACACCAGTAGAGAGACGAGGGATAGGTCCCAGAGGTTGACACAGAGGCAGGGGTGGTGGCAGGGTTGGCAGAGGAGGCGAGGATGATGGCAGTGAGCATACCTTTGTTTTCCCGAATTGTGGGCATGGTGCATACGTGATGTAACCCTAGTCTCCATAGCAATCGTGCCTCTACACTCTGTAACTGATCTCTAAGCTCAAATGTCTCTGGTCGTGACTCCCGGGTATAAATTGGATCTAAAATAACCTACAAAAAGGCATTCAAACTATGTGTCAGACGTCAAATCATTTCATCTTTCCATCATAATTTTTTTTCAAAAGTTTGACAATCAAATGTGTTGTTACAAAAGCAAATGCAGTGCACAATATCATATGCATCATTCTCAAATTCAAATGCGGTGCATGAACACACATGAGTCGTACAAACAAGCAATGGCGTTTCACAAGACAAATGCATCACAAAATCAGGCCATCTATAGCAACAAACAAATGCGTCTCATAAATCAAAAATGCGATGCATATTAGATGCCCACCTATTATGCATATGTGATGCAAAAAAAACAAATGTGTTTCATTATATTACATGTGACTACCTAAATCTCATATGGGATGCATAGTTACAAATGCAGGGCATAAAATGTCAAATGCGTTCAATTCCTAAATGACATAAAAATCCCTAGACGTGATTTTACATATGCATTGTTCTGCGAGCAAATGTGTCACATACGAACGCATATGTTTTGAGTTAAAAACGACGCATCTATAAACTAAACTTTACATGCCTATAAAAATATGCAAAAAAAAAATTCAAAGGGTTGTTCAAAGGTATGTACCAAGGGTCTTGCATTGGCAGGCCATCTAAAGGTCCAGATCCTATAACCATGATGATCAGTGTATGGAATGAAAAACATTTTTGCCAGGTGCTCAGAGAAAAATTCTCTATTCTTCAATTCTATGGGGTGCAAATGATTTGAAATTCACAACAATTTCTATTTATACCTAGGGTTAAAAGTGGCATTTCTGTTGAACTTGTATATTGTCTGCGTAAACTTCCATCTTCAATCAAGCCGTACACATCCCTAACACCTCCAAATTCATTTTCGTCAACTCCACTACATTTTTGGCTATCAAATTGACTTATCAAGACTATTTCCAAATTTTTTGGATTTTTTCTAAAAATTGTCAATTTTCCCGAGGGGGCATACCCTAACCTATTTCATACTGGGGCACGATTGGGGCATTTTTTCAATCAATTTTTCTTTGATACAACACCGAAAACATTGTATCAAAGAGGGGCAAATTGTAGACACTGAAAATTGGTCTAGGCCTACGAGCACCACTTTCGACATAATTTTCCAATGTCCATGGTCACGATTAAATAATGTTAATTATTTAATTATTTCCTATACACATCTTTCTTCTATTAATTAAATAAATCTTATTTATTTAATTACGTCGCTAATTAATTAATTCTCTTTCTGAATTAAATAATTTATTATTTAATTTACCCCTTTATCATATTTCGACTATAATTAAATATTCATTTCGAATTATTTAATTATTCAATTAACCTTTTTGACAGTCAATTAAATAAATCATTATTTATTTAATTAAAAAAAATTCAATTTTGAATGTTGAATTAAATTAACATTTAATTCATAAAAATAGTTATTCCTGTCACATTCTTCTATTGTCTACTTGACTCGAGATCTATTTGAATCCATCAGTTGTCTCTTTATTCAACATCTGATCATCTCTATGAAGAGACTCTTTGTCTTGATCAGTCAGTCTAATTCTCATGCATAAACATATTTATTAATTAAATATTTTATTTAATTAATTAATTCGTGTGTGCATTCGAACATATCGTTGTCTAGTTCTAACTTTATCCTTTTCATTCAAACTTTATCCTTCTAATTTTCGAAGACTTTCAACTAAAGATTAAATCATTTATTTAATCTTAATGTCTATTCTTAAATACTTTTGAATAGTCTTAACACTAGATTAGATTATTATTTAATTTAATCTTTATCTTGCAGACCTTTCTCAACTCACGTTCTAACTAACACAAATCTCAATCGCATGGCATTCATCAATCTCGATCATTGATCTCTCTTTTGAATTTCAGCTAATCGTTTGAAAACTAGCTTTCTATAAATTGATTGACTTTTGTCATTATTCCTCCTCCCGAAATCGATATACTTTTGGAAGAAACTTGTTAATCTTCGATATTTTTCTATAATCACATACATCAAGGCTATAATTGCACACTCCCTGAAAATCTGAGGGCAAGAATACTATCACGGAAAAATGGCAAAGGACAATCAAGATAATTTGAAGGAGTTTACAAATGTTCAGTGAGATTGTTTTAATTATCGTTTTAGTTTATTTCTTTGTGCTTTGTTTTTTAATTTAGATTAATGCTTGTTTATTAGATTTAACTGATCTTGCTTGTAGCATTATTTATCTATATTACAGAACTAATGTCATCAAATTAAAATAATTATTTTTTTTTACCACAATATACATAACATTATTTTACAAACATAATGATCAAAATATTCAATCTTACCTTAATGAAAGATATGTGACCACTCCCATTGACATGTCCTAATATTAAAGTGTCAAAATCCACCTATTCACCATCCAATATCAATTTTAATACTACCATTCATATAAGATAAAATTATTTACATGTATTATATTTACTATTTATTTACTAATTAGATACCTATAGACTCAACATAGTCACGTAATTGGGAGCTAAAGAGCCACTAGATGTAGGGTGAACACCCTAACCCTAAAATTTTATTATAATAAATTTAGAATAATTTTCAATTAACATAGATAAATATAGTTAATCTTACATTTTAAAGGAGATATAGTAAATTGAATTTAACCTTATTTAAATTTAAATATCTATCAATGCCAAATTTATCATGCAACAAGTCATCTGTGAACACCATTTCATCTAATATGGATGTGTCTTGTTGATGGTCATGTGCATCTTGAGCATCCTCAAACCCATAATCACAAAAGACTTGTAATTTAAGTAATTATGAGTTGAACGTCGTGACATAGAAGCATCATCCTCATCACTCTGTGCTAAATGCCTAGTGTGATGTGATGTCCCAAATAAAATATTTTTTCTAGATTATTTTTAAAAAAAAATACAAAACATGAGTGAAATTATGATTTGTAATCCCTCATGAGAAATTATTTTTAAAATAAATTGTAAATCCCATTAAGATTAAGCAATTTCTTTAATAAATAATGCACCTAATTTGATCAAACTTTCACATAAAACTCTCAATACTTCTCCAATTGATAAATATGATTAAATACATGAAAAAATTCTTCTAATTTTTTTTTTTTTAAATAGCAGTAACAACAACAAAATCTAGAGATTATTCAAACAAAATAACTACCTAAATTGGAACTCAAAAAACACTACAAACATTAAAATGCTTTGAAATGAAAGATGAACTACACCACAATTGGGATTGATAAAAAATACACTTTTATAGCAACACATCACATTTATATAGAATAAAACCACACTTATATAGTAGCTAAACTCACTCCAAGAAAATCACACAAATCTAGAAACAACATCACACATCTATTCCAACAACTATGCACTTTGAAACTACACCTACAACCTATAAACAACAATATAAAAAGCTGAAAATCTAAAAATTCTTATGCTCTAATGTAAATTATGAGTGAAATTTCCAAAAATAAACTAATGGGGTTTCATCCATAATCTTCAACCTTCATTGGGTTTTCATCCAAGAAGTGATTTGTCAAGTCAACGCTCAAATAATGTGTATAGAAGAGAATAATCTGATAAACCTCAAATGTTATTTTAACTCATTTTTCATACCAAAAATGTCTTGGCAAATCCCATGCCCACGTTGGAGGGAATAATAATGTAATATTATATTTGAATTTCCAGCTCAAAGAGTTTTCCCCAAATAGCCTATCCATCATACCTAAATAGCTTTCTTGTACCCGACAAAGAACCTCCTATTTTAGCTTTTGTCCACCTTAGAGATATCACCAAGAATCCCACATCTCATTTGGAGGTTTAAATACATTTTATTTTTAATAATTAAATGCATTAAAATAATTTTAAAATATTAAATTCCTTGGGGGCATAAATAAATATTAAAATTATTAGTTCCCTATTATTTTACCTTGACCCCAAAAATAATGAAATTGGGCTAATAATCACTTGGTTAAATTAATTTTGATAGAGTGCATGGTACTTGTCTTCCCCCAAAATTTTATTGTCCTCAAGAAACTCAAATTTTGATGCTTAAGAATCAAATCATCTCCCCGCAAAACATCCTCGATAGGCAGACCCCTACAATGGATCAAATATTATGTTATGCTTATATTTCTAAGTTTCTTTACCTTGATACCAAGTACAATTTCAGGTTTCAAGATTAGCCTTCTCTCATCATCCAAAGGTGGTGTGGTGTCAAAAAATGTCACCTTTGATAATTTCACGCTAGGTTTAGCTTCCCCCTATGTGCTTGGACCTAATTATGCATTTAATTACTCATTTTATAAACATCTTTGAAAAATCAAACAATGGGAATGAAAATAACCATTTAATATTTTTCCTCAACACTTTAGGCCCCGAAAAAGATGGGTTTGGTCTAGGGCATCCCACACCCTTGACTAGCCCTTTTTGGCCCCATTTTAGATATGTTGGTATCAATATTTTATTATCTAAATTTTCAAAGTCATTTTTTTACTATCGATATTTGATTTTTGAGAAATTAGAAGAACTACATATAAATACAAGTCATTTTTACCATTTCAATCCTAGCACATTCATTGAGAAAAATTGAGCATCGTAAAAGCAATCAAGAGTAGTCAAGAGAAAAATTATTAGCATTATTGCAATATTTATTTCAGTCAAGCATCATATCAATCATTCATTATGTTTTTATGTAAGTTTGTTCATGTTTTGTGTTCATTTGTTTTATGATTACTAACACATGTAGGAATTCAATCATGCAATCAAATTCTCCTTAAAGGTGATGAGTACATGGCTTCAATCCATCAAGGAATGTAGATCTGAGTGGTGAATTTCAACATTAGTCAACTCATTAATTTTTTTATCATTTAGCCTCTATCTAATCGAGGGTAATCTATCTTTATACATCATAAAAGTTGTTGTGGAGGTAAAATACCAAAATGGGGTTTTGACTTAGGTAAGCCCCTATACAACACAACCCTTACCCCTCTTTCATGTGTGTAGGTTTTCATATCTGAATAAAATTGGAGAAATATTGAGGACTAATTTCTCATTCATGCATTTGAAAGCCCCTACAAGTTATCAAGACATAGCAATAGACAAAGTTTCAAGAGTAACCTGGGAGAATAGGACCTACAAACCATAGACTTTAGGCTTGTAATTTTAGATCTAGAAAAGAAGGATTTCATTCTAGGGTGCATCATGCCCCTGACCAGCCAATACAACACCAAATTTATATGCTAGGTTCCTTTGTGTTTGCTCTTTATGTTTCTAAATTTTTCTTTTGTCTTTTTCTTTTATATTTCTCAGAAATTATCTCAGTTTTTTTCATTTCATAGTTAACCTAGGAACTACACCGTATCATAATATTTAGTCAATTAGAGCCCCCAGGGGTAGAAGAGTTGGCTTGAGTCTTGGGTTTGTTCCCTGAGGTCTTGGGTTCGACTCTAAGGCCTGGAATTTTCCCAATGCATCTGGCCAATGGGGGCGGTTTGGTGAATCCCCGAGATTAGTCTTGCCTTAGCTCACCTCATTCTAATAGTTTACCTTTGAGTTGACCTCGGGAGAGACCACTCAAGGACGCTGGGCTAAGTCACAGGGACACCTTGGTTATCAATATATATATATATATAGTCAATTAGAAGTCAATCAATAACATCATCCACACACAAACCAAGCATTAAAACCCTGATCAACCATTTTGGCTCTTCCATTGAGGTATGTAACCAAGTGGATTTTGAGATCATTTTTACTCCTTAATAACCCTAAATGGGAGAAGTATGATTTAGGACCTAGATCCCTTTTCCCAATCAAACATTTTGGTGAACATGATTGCTTTTACACTTTAAATCTTCTAAAATATAAAGCATATCATTTTAAAATTTGAGTATACTCTTAGTTTGTTTGCATTCATCATTTATGCATTCATAATAAACCATTGAAAAAGTGAAAAATTGCATTGCATTTTGCATTCATAAGACAACAATGGTTAATTTTAGTTATTGCAAAGTGAATCTAGTTCATACTTGCATTGAGAAATATCCATTAGGTCATATAAAATCTGAAAAAAATACCATAAATTATTTAAGGTGATCATTTAGGTATATGCATATAGTAAAAAAGTGGAGAAAGTGCAAATTGTTGTTAAAAAAATATAGAAAGATTTCAATTTCCATATTTTTCGAGTTAGGATCAACTAATTTCTATACTTTACAATCTAGAATATATATTTTAAATTATATTTATTAATTGGGAATTTTGAAATTTTCATGCATAGTTGTATTTCACATAGAAAAATTATAATTATGTACATTTCTGGAAATTTATTTGTACTCTTAGACCTGAAAAATTACAAAATAAGACACTCAAATATTGTAGAACACATCCAAATTTTGAACTTTAAAAAAAATACCTTGTCGGTCTATGTGCACCATGCCCTTGACCTATCAAATTTAACTTAGATTTGGATCATGGGTCTGTTTCTTATTCCCTATGTGGTTTTTCTTTCTAATTTTGTAAACTATCTCATTTGCTATGTTTGTCTTGTGCTTTCCTTTCATAGTAGGCTTACTCAAGTTTTTTGAATCTCATATGAGCTTCATGACCTAGTGTCCTACTGTTAATACCCCTGTAAGATATAGTTTCAAACTTATGGCCTCCCACATTATAACCACATCTGTTGCGGTGCTTGAGTCCCATAACACTTCCAGACAATATATTGCCTCTACCTAATCTATTTTTTATTCCATTCCTAATCACACATTACCTATGACTTCCTCACAACCCAAAATTTATGTTGACTTGGAGGCTACTATTGCCCATGTTCATGAAGAGAAACTAGAATAATTGCACAAAGATCTAGAAGATCTTAAATATTTCCTAAGTACTGAGCCTTTAGTTGGAGAGACAGTTCCTATTGTGGACAACCTTAGGAATGTGATAAATGATTCTCAAGAATTTTTTTTTTCATAGTTTAGCTCACATAGTAGATGCTAACATCCCTACAATAGCTAGTTGTGCTCAATAATTTACCAATTCTCAAAAACAAGTAGGAAAATAAGTTTTCTCTCCCACAACCATGCCTTATATTCCCACATTTATACCTCAAACCATAACATCAATGATACATTATACCAATGACATAAATCCAAGAATATGTCTTCCTAGTGTGAATCATTATAGTTTTATCAGCTCACCCATAATACCGCCATGTTCGTCACCCCTCATAAACATGCAAAATAGTAACCCACTAGTCACTCATACTAATTCACCATACTCAAAAACTCTCAAAACATGTCACCCAATGATCCAATAATAAATCAACTTTTACAAAACATGGCATCACTTCAACAACAAATTTCAAAACTTAAATAAAAATAAAAATGGTAAACCTCCACAATACATCACATGTAATCCTTTTTCATTTTCCATTCTCAAACCACCAACACTACAAAACATTGAAATACCTTGATTTGAAAACTATAATGGTAAGGGAGATCCTAACAACCACGTGTCATCTTTTATTGCACTATGTACTGATTTCATTTTGAAGATGTTATCTTAGAAAAAAAAATCCTAGAACATTGAAAGACATGGCATTGGAATGGTTTTTCTCATTTCCAAACAACTTAATAACCTATTTTACACAACTTGTTAGTGCATTTCTCCAAATTTTTAAAGAAAACATTAGTCCTCAAGTGACATTAACAAACTTATTGCGTTGTAAACAAGGACCTAAGGAAAATATAACAAACTTTATAGGACGATACCAATCTCTTTATTCACCAATCTCCTATAGTCTTCCTGATGTTGACATTCAAAGGGTGTTTATAGGAAACTTGCAACCTAGTATTCGATAATAGATATTGTTGATGAAGTATCCATATTTTACACACTTATGTATAGATCTTCATGATTACCAAATATCGATTAGTCAATACGAGGGTACTCCTTCATGGGCTCCTATTGTTCGATCTGAAGTTGTGCATCAAAATAATCACATCATTTAAAAAAAAACTTCATTAAGATAAACCCACCTGAAATCACTAATAACATAGAAACACATGTTTTTGTTGTACGTACAAATCCTTATCGTAGGCCAAGAGATAGGCAATTTTCACAATTCCTTGATTCCCTTCATGCAATAATGTTGTAATTTCTAAACAAGAGCTTGATTCGACTCCCTACAATTAGACCTATTGACATGAGTAAACCTTTACCGACAAAATTTAATACAAAATACTTTTGTTGGTATCATCGCACACCTGGAAACGATACAAAATGATGTATTTTTTTCAAACATCAAGTGCAAGACCTCATCGATTCCAATCAAATTCAATTGGTCAACGTTAAATAAAAAGTAAATAGATCAGTATTTCTACCTAATCAAAACTTGCAAATATATATTCACAAACCCATTACCAAGTCATTTATCTAACTTTGTGCAATGTAGTGATAATGGTAAAGAAGATGATGATCTATCCAACATGGTAAATACAATAGAATTTCAACCTTGTAAACACCAAACCACTTTGTTTCCTAATATTGTTTTCGCACATATTGGTGCATCCATACATGCACCTGATGGTCCTATCTATATCACCAGTCGAATTAATGGCAAACCCACAAGAGGAATATTCATTGATCTTGTGTGTCTAGAGAATGTGATCACTGAAGGATTCTTATTTATGCATAAACTTTACAAAGACAACTATGAACAATCAAAATCATGGTTAAAAACTTATGATGGTTTTATTCACCCTATGATAGGTTTGGTAAATCTCACAATAAAAGTTGGAGCCAAACAATTGGATGTTTCATTCACCATCATTCCAACATCAGACCAATTTTGTGTGAAATTAGGTTATCCATGGCTACACCCAATGAATGTGGTCCCATCGATTATCCACAAATGCAGAAAGCTCCCTTTTGAAGAAAAAATGCATACACTTTATCAGAGTGGGTTTAAACCTTTGGCTTCCTATAAAAACTTTTCACTAGATTATTTTTGGCCTCAATATATTGAGTTTGTTGAGCCTTGTGAGGATCAATTTTCCATATCATATCAAAATATTAAAGCTAAGCATATATTTGATTTTTCTATTAGTAATATCGCATCTGAGGTTCCTCGACCTATTATGACTTCAATGGATGTTTCTCCTACCCTTTAGATAATAGAGGACCCTAAGTACAAACCAAGTATCCTCCCTTGACCACTTGGCATGTATGTTGTGGTTCCACCTCCACCATCATATAAAAGGCCAAGGGATAATCATGTGATTAACTTTGTGCCTCCAAAAGAAAAACCAATTTTTATAAACCTAAGAATATAGTGGTATCCTAACCTGTGGTGGTCCCTTCAATTCCTCCTCCAAAGGAAGGAAAGATACCTATGTTGGGGATAATAGTAAGGGTTTGCATATCTTCATCTCCTAGAGAGGGGATCCCACTCCTATTAAGGTGGGGTCTGGGTTGGTGTGTTGGGATCAATGGTGTTACAAGGGGATTATGGACTCCCAGTGGTCTATTGTTCTTGTTAACTCCCCTATTGAGGTGGGGAGTTTCAATGTGTTGATAATGCTAGAAGGGAATTCTAGTCGCCCTCTATTGTGGTTCATTTCTTTTTTTGGTTCAGGTTTTGGTTATCTTGAGCGATTGGTTTGTTATTGCCTAACTGACTTGGGATATGTTTGTGTTTAATTTGGGTTTAAGGTCCTTGCAAAAATCTGATTGTATAGGGTTTTAAGGTCCCTTCAAAACCTATTCTTTGCAGCTTGAGTAGTCTTTTTCACCCTTTGATGGTTGTTATTATTTGGCTATTGATTATCTGAGTTGTATCTTCTTGCAACATGCTTTGTTTGGATAGAGTTTCAAGTCCCTTCAAAACCTACCTATAAAGGGTTTCAAGCCCCTTCAAAACTTGTTTTCTCCCTAATAAAAAACAAGTGTTTCTTAGGGTTGATTGAATATTGTGTAATTGTGCAAATTGTGTCATATATTTTTTTTCTCAATCTGGCAATGAAGAGGATGCAAAATTATGTTATTGCATATTTATCTTAAAATGATTCTTCTTTACCACCAATTGTGCCTTTATTTAATATTCTTGATGAGTAATATTTATAAATGCTCTAAAAATAATGCATGCATATTATCATTAATGACATGAATGAATGTTTCTCTCGAATAAATAATATTGTGCTTCTTCATCAATTTTAACATATTTTCATTTGGTGCATCACCTTAGCATAATTTTTAGAAATTGTTTTCTTCTCTTTTCCCCTCCATAGGCTTAAATTTTAAAATATATAACATGAAGAGTTGGCTTCTAAAATTTTGAATTTTATCTTGTAAATTATGTCCCATGTTTTCAAGGTATCCCATTGTTGGTGTGTTGGTGTAGGTTTATAAGTAACAATAAACAAAAACATCAACAATTTTTGGCACACCCTATGGGACAACAAGCCATAATCACTTGATCAAAAGTTAAATAGTGTGAATAAGAAACCAATTACAAGATCAATCTCGACCAATAATCTAGATCTTTCGGTTCTTCCATTGGTAGTTGCTTCACAAAGAAGGATAGTCTAACTGAATCTCTAACCCCTCCAGATGGTTGCTCCAAGGAATTATATTAACTAGAATAGTGATAGTCCCTTGATTCCTCTAATGTCACCAAATACATGGGGTCATATTCTAGTGAATTCTCTTAAGGATCTTCTAAATTTCACTAGGTGGGACTAAAAAAATCTTGTGAAACATTTGCAAGATGTAGTGGATGTATGCATGGTCCATCATGTAATAGAGTAAAAAATTTCTCATAGATTACTAGTAGCAACCTTTAAAGGGAGGGACCTTGATTGATATATCTCTCCAATCCTAATCCATAGGCACATGGGACAAGTTGGGAAATGATTTCTTTGAAATATTTAATGAAAAGAGATACATATCATTATTACTACTACAACTGATAATCATAAAGCATGCACCATAAGACGCAATCACATATTTCAATACATGGTTTCATAGGATGTGAAAGAGAATTCCATCTATAGCAAGACCACCAAATAATATGGTTATTTGTTTTACCATAAGGCTCTTAGCTCAAATATTGTTGTTATGATTCAATCATTAGAAGGAAAAATTGTTCTAACAACATATGATTTAGCAGTTAGAGCATAAAATAACTTAATAGATATGGGGAAGCTATCTCCTAGACCTCTTTTACTAGTATTCATTAAGTTATCAATTCCATTGCAAGAGGAAATTCCTAACACAAATCAAGCTCCTCCATCTATGTATTTCTACCCTTACTCTCAAGTAGCAACAATTCCAATGGCAGTGTCATAATTATCATAAAAATGGAGGACATGAAGAGCATTCTAAGAAGTTTATCAAATGATATTATTAATCTAAAAATATAGCAAGCTTCATATTCTAGACCCGCTTACCATAATTTCCAAGGGCCTCAACTACCAAATAAATGGATATCAAGATTCATAAGGAGTAGGTCCTCCCAACCAACGGGCTAAATAGTTTTGGTACTAGATCCATTACAAAAGGCCACACATCATCCAAACATGATTTATTCCCAGGGGAAAATAGTCTTACAAATGATACAAAAATTTGTTGCTTTCCTTGCAATGATGCACATACACCCAAAGATTGTACCAGGGGAAACCTTCAACAAAAAATAGCAAAACAAAGAAGACAAGGTGTTTGGCAAATAGTAAAACTAGGGAAATAGCTATATTAGTCACCAAGAGTTAAAAATTCAATTTTTATAGTGCAAATGCAAGGTATGTCCCTAAAACAAAAAGAAGAAATTTCTCCTAAACATGCATTTTTCTCTTGGGTTGAAGAGGAAGAGGCTATGTTGAAAATGACCCTTATAATTTGAAGGGCCCTCAAGTACAATCATATTACTTTACCCACTCCAAGAGAAAAATTGTAGAAGGATCAAAGGCAATTGTTCATCCTGAGGTTTTCGTACAAAAAAATCCAATCATACAGACATCTAATCTTACAAATTAGAGGAATGAGAATGTAGATTTATTAACACAAAATAAAGGAGCATCAAATATGCAAGTTGAAAGGACCAAGCCTCAAATATTTAGGCCACTTAATGTGGTTCAAAAACTTAAGAAAGTGCTAGCTCAAATTTTGTTATGAGTTGTGTTATTCATCCTGAAACAATATATACTCCTTCAAGAATCTCTTCAAAAGTAGGGAAACCCAATTTTGAAAAATCAAACAATTGTCAAGACTAGAGAAACAAGAGAAAATTCCTAGAAGATTGCACAAATTTAATGTCATACTACTTTCCTTAATGTGAATCTAAGAGTAATTAAAACAAAACCAATGCCATTCTATTTGATTGTAATAGTGGGTAAGAAGTTGTTACATAATTCCATGATAGGCTATGGTGTTAGTACCACTATAATGCCTAAGGAAATAGAATATTCTCTTTATATAACATATGATCCTTCAGAAATGGAGGTCATACAACTATATGAAAAGAAGATTCCAATAGTGAGAGTATTTAGGGAGTTACCTCTTACTTTGCATGCTTTCCCAAACATTATTGTGCCTCAAGAGGTTGAAGTCATTGATATCCCACCAACTTTTGGCATGTCTTTTAAAAGATTTTACGAAAAATAATTATGGTTACCTTTTGCTTTATTGGTCTCACCTAGTTCTCTAGACTAAATATGATTGAAAAATTAAACTCCTATCCAAGCCACTTCATAAAGAACAAACCACTCATGAAGTGATAATGATGTTTTTAGATAGCTTATACCTTGCTTTTAAAGGATTAAAATAATAAGATCGAGCTCGTGGAAGGAGAAGTTGTGTTGAAAAGCCAAACTCAACAAGAAGAAGCACTTTTATTTGAATCCATGCAAACCAATCCATTAAGTAATTTTGATTTGATGGGCCTAAGTACTTATGTGATTTATGATGAACAACTAGTCCCCGAAATAACCATTTCATCTAAATAATTGGTTGTTGGTACCAATGAATCTACTTGGAAGTTGTATTTTGATGGTGTGAGATGCATTAATAGTTCAAGTAAAATCATTTTCATCGTATGTCCCCAAGGAGAGAATATACTCAAGGTTTTATGTATCCAATTTAGTTGCACCAATAATGAAGCAAAATATGAAGCTTTCATGCATGGTCTCCTTTTTGTAAAAAGGATGAAGGTCAAATAATTACAATTTTTTTTGGTGATTAGGAGCTAGTTGCTAGACAAGTTAGAGGACTAACTATGTTAAATAATGTAAGACTGAGTTTGTATCATCATAGAGTATGGGATTGATTTAAAATTTTCAAATCGTTAAGTACTGAAGTGATTCCCAAACCTTTAAATACAAAAGTAGGTAGAATGGCTCAAATAAGGTTATAGTTTGATCCAAAATATCTTAAGAATAAAAAAGATGTGAATTTGATCATTCGGCTCATTATTCTTGATAATAGAGAATATTAGATTTTTTTTTAGAATTATTCTTAAATGGACTCTTTTTTGCAACAATGTAATGAATTCATAAAACAATTGCAATTGAAGATTGAAGAGGCTTATGAGGAGAAAATAATGCAATTAAAATCAAATAATTTGTTAAGAGAAATGATAGCCCTCGAGAGTTTGTTTGGTCTAGATGATGCCAAGATGGATAGAAGGAATTTTGTTTGCTAATAAAGGAGACTATACCAAGATAGAATTCAACAATGGAAGGAAGGTCAAAGTTGGGAATGCCACGACCCAAGATGAAAGGGACAAGTTGATTTACTTTTTTAACTAATATGATAAGGTAATGGTGTAGAGTTACAAGGATATTAAAGGATATAATATAAAGGTGATCCAACACACAATTAAGTTAACTCCTAGGTCAAAACTTGTTCAAAAAAATCAAAGATTATTTAATCCAAAATTTGAGCCTCTAATAAAAATAGAACTCGATAAGATAATAGACTCAAAGATTATATTTCCAATCAAACACTTGATGTGGGTGTAAAATTTTGTCATGGTAATAAAAAAGAATGGAAAGATATGAATTTTTGTTGACTTCAAATATTTGAATAAAGATTCTCTTAAAGATCACTATTTGATCCCCTCAATGGAATAGATACTTCAGACAATTGTTGAATTATAAATGTTTTCTCTACTTGACGGATTCTTTAAGTATAATCAAATTTGGCTTAAAGAAAAATATCAACATAAGACCATATTCACAAGAAAACTTGGGGTACATTTTCTTATGATAAAATTCCTTTTTTTTTCTTTTGAGTGCAAGAGGTACCTTTCAACATTCTATGGACATTGCATTCAATGAGTTGATAAACAAACTTATCCTACTTAGATGATCTCACAATGTTTTCAAAGTAAAAGAAGGATCATTTTGATCATTTGGAGAAGTTTTTTCAAAGGTTCCAAGAATTTAAAATCTCACTAAATCCTAAGAATGTTTATTTGGAGTACCATAGAGTAAACTCCTCAGAGACATTGTCTCAAAAGAAGGGATTTGTATAGATTCAGATAGAGACAAAGCTATTCTAGATTTACCTTTTCTAGCTAACAAGAATTTTGTTGAATCTTTCTTGGGAAAGATTAATTTTGTAGGAAGATTCATTTCAGTATTTTTAGGATTGGTCTGATCCATCACTTTGATGATAAAAAAAGATCAATATATCAAATGTACCATTGAAGGAAGACAATATTTTATAAATATTAAGTAGGTCATATCACCAAAACCTATTATGGCTAATCCTAATTTTTCTAAATATTTTGTAATGTATGTGTATGGGGGTGATCACAACATAGCAACAATCTTGACTCAAAAAGATGAAATAGGAAAAGAAAGGCATCTTATTGATTTCAGTTCTAGAACCATGAAAGGTCATTAGCCTAATCATAATTTTGTTGAAAAATAAGCTTATGCATTAGTCAAAGGTCTTGAAAAGTTTAGAAACAAAGTCGTGGTGTATATGGAGGAAGAGATTATTGAAAAGAGAGAACTTTGGATTACAAATATTTTAGAATATGACATAGAAGTGAAGCCTAGTAAGCTAGTTAGAGTAAGAGCTCTCTATGAATATATAAGTACATAATAGAGATTCAATAACACAAAATGATCGAATGTCTAAAATAGTCTTGATTAATCAACAAGAATAATCATGGTCATGGATAAAAGATAGGTTGTGCTTCATGGAGATATGACACTATCCAACTTAGCTTCCTCATTTCAAAAGATATTTTATACCACTCTAATGAGCCATTTATTGTTGGGATTAGCCAAATTTGAATGCACAATATAACCTTGCTCAAGTGAAAACTAAATTAGCAAAAAAGGATATCTAACATATATAAATGAAAGTGTGTAATATACAATGATGAACCTTTCATTTATAGGAAAGGAAGAGGAGTTGAGAAGGTAGGAGTGAAAATATGACTACCCCTCCAAATGTGTTATACATCTAAGCTCAAGTGACAAAAGTGTGAGCATGTGTAATGTGTGCATGCAATAGGTGAGTATATGTGTATCAACCACATGAAGTGAGACAAAAGAACAAAAAACCTAAGTAAACTTAAGCTAAGTTTGAATAGGTCAATCCTAGAAAGGTGATATCCTAATGAGATATATAAAGATGTTATTTACAGTAATAGTTACACTATAATGGTATTCTTCTTAAAATAAATTTTAATGGAATACTCCCTAAGTGTGTAGAAGGTAAGGAAGTCAAAAAAATTGATTCTAAATTCCATTTCAGAGCATCTAGTGGACATTTTTAAGAAAAACAATAGCAATGAATATTATTTGCACGGAATATTATTGGCCATAAATCTGTTTAGATTGTCATAAATTAGTCAAGAAATGTTGTGAGTGCCATTTTTGCACTAGAAAAATAAGAAAATTTTCTCCACCCCTAAATCCAATTCTAGTAGAGGATCCATTCACTCAATGAGGATTAGACTTCATTGGAATGATAAATCTAACTTCAAGTGTAGGTCATAAATGGATCCTAACAACCACAAACTATTTCACAAGATGGAGTGAGGAAAAAACACTAAAAGAAGCAACATAAAAGGTGGTGCTCGAATTCCTTGAGGATATTGTCACCAAGTTTGGCCCCCCTTGTATGGTTATATTTGACAACACCAAGGAATTTTGAGGATCCAAAATCTTTAAGTTTTCTCTTAAGAATGGTATTTTTCCAAAGAATTCCTCAAATTATTACCACAAAGAAATAGTTTGGTGTAATCGACAAATAAAAATCCGATCCTACTAATTAAGAAAATAGGCTCAAAGAATAAAAGGGAATGGTACATGAATCTTAAAAAACCCTTATGGGTTGATTGTATCACTCCAAAATAGATCATAATGACATCCCCTTATGCCTTAGTATAAAAAAAAGATGTAATAATACCAATATCGATGGAGATGTCTACTATCTAGTTGATCAAGAAACTCTAAATCACATAAAATGGCCTAATGGAGGTTCAACATGAAGAATTAATTGAGCTTCAAGAGAAAAGGATGTCAACATTTAATTATTTTGGCCAATTATCAATAGATGATTAAGTGGTGGTTTGAATAGCAAACCTATATCCCATAATTCAAAAGTAGGTGATTTTGTATTAAACTGAGAGAAACAAGTTGCCAAACCAAGACAACATTCAAATTTTGATTCTCTACGGAGTGGTTCGTATAAAATTGTAGCATGCAAACAAGCTAATGCCTATAAGTTGAAGAACGAAGATGGTGAGTTGCTAAACATTTTAGCTAATGGAATCTTCTTGAAACACCTTAATTAAAATACATGAAAAAAACTTATATATAGTTAGATTAGGTGTGTTGCTTATTTTGGTGAATGAGTGTTTTTTGCCTCTTTCAAATAACCGCATGATACAAATTTATTTTTATTTATGCTTTGCTTTTGAATAAGCATAATTTCAAATCTATAGTGTCCCTCTTTCTTTAAATTACAATAAAATGAATCTATGCAAGTTTTAAAGTTTTGTTAGAAGGATAGCTCAACTACCTAATTGCATGTGCATTAAAAGGGTAGTGTCAAAGATATTTTCATGATATAAAAAAATAGAAATGATGGAAAAAAAGAAGGTTTGAGTGTGTGGCACAATTTCTCGCTACTATCATTGATATAACCCATGCAAATCATAAATTCCATATGATTTGTTTTTATAAGGAGTCAAGGAGTGTAGGAAAATTCAATTGAGATATTGTAAATATTTTTCAATCATCTTTTCATTTGGTTATTTATTTCTTCTAAAAAAATTTTGAGTAAAGAATGGATCCATAAGGAAAAGCCTCAAGAAGCAACACACCAAGGAGACCGAGAAGTTCTTTATCCTAATAGTTTGAAAACCCACTTTTTAAGACAAGAACCAACAAAGCCTATGCCTCTACCCTAACTCAACCAAATATCGAGGTCCCTAATGTTAGGGAGGTAAAGAAAGGAATATGTAGGGACCCAACTTAGTTTTTGACCTTGCAAACCACATATTTGACACAAATATTACAAAGACCACCAAGACCTTGAGAGGAGTGCTTATACACATGATGAAAAAATTCAAGGCAAGTGAGGTCAAGATGTTTGGAATGATAATTTTGAGTTCCACACTAGCTCAATATATTGCTATGGTTGTTCACCCATGCTATGAAATTATGGATGCATGTGTAAAATGTTTTGATACAACTAGGAGAAATATCCAAGTAATCATCAATGCAAAAAAATTCAGGGACATGATGAGGATAGATTATGATCTAACATAATTTTTCTACAACCATACTCAATTGCAAAATATATGGGAAGCAATGGACAACCAACTGGGCTTCCTCAATAAATAGCTTTTCTTAGTTGTAAATAATGTTGTCTTGCCTCAACTTCCTTCGGCCTTACCATACTTTTTGCAATATGTTTAGGATGCATATTCAATGTTAGCTTTCATTTTTTTTCCTAAATGATGATCTTTTCATGAAGACAAGCCTCCAAAATTGATTTTTTAGAGGTCATATCTAACTAATTATGTTATCAACTAAGAAAGTTTAGTCATCAACAATATTTTAGGTATTATTCTTTCTTGTTACATTTGATTGTGCATCAAAATTTCTATTTATTTTATTTAACCATGCATTTGGGTGTGGTCGGTGACTTAGTGGACCCTCAAAGGTGCATACCAATGTCAACATGGACACTTAGTTCGGAAAACATCAAATTATTATGAATTATCAAATATTTTCCTTGCTCCAAAACTAATTGACCCTAGTTCAAAAAATATCTTCTTCAAGATAAGTGATTGACATCAAGTTTTCATGGCCAACAGTCATTTCCCTTGTGATTGGTTTGTAGGATTCCATTAGATAAACACTAGGGTTCATGTTTTAAGGAGGATTCTTTTAGACTCCCAAACATATTAATAGATATGGTCTTAGATATAGAGCTAGATCTCCAACTCAATTTAATTGATTCTTGTAGACACCTAGAAATGTCTCGATGGATCATATTGGCAAACTAGCATCATTTCGTCCTCAAACTCATCCTCTTTTCACTTGTTTAATTAAATAAGCCTAATTATTTAATTAAATGCCTCATTTTCACCTATTAATCTAATTGACCTAATTAGGTTAATTCATCCTCTTTCATGTTAACACTTCATCCTATTAAATTAAATAAATCTAATTATTTAATTTAAATCCCTATGTCCTCTTATTTAATTAAATAACCCTAAGTTATTTAATTAAATATCATATCACTATCCCCTTTTCATTAAATCATTTATTTAATGAATATCATGAAATTCCCCTAATTACATAATTAAACCTTTGTTTAATTATCAATTACTAATTAATCTAATCCCCCCACTTGCAAGGGAATATTTATCCTTTGCACATTCCTCCAAAAGGGGAATATTCCTTCCCCTTTTGCACAATTAAAACTTGTTTTAATTTGTAAAATATCTATTTCCTCACCCATGAGAATATTCTTTCTCCTCACTCATTTGAAAAAGGGGATATTCTTACAAAACTTGATGGGCAAGTTAACTCAAAACTTCACGTGTGTGTTAACTCAAAACTTCTTGTGCAAGTTAAAACTTGTGACCTCTTGTACAGGTTAAAAGTGTGTTTTTTTGAAGGAATGAGAACCCTTGATTAAAGATCTCATCATTGATTCTCATCCCTTGATGAGAATCCATGATCCATGCCTCCATATTCTTTCCTTTATGACTATTGATTAGCTTTTTCAATCTTAGCCCTTCATTTTTCATTTATTTTCCTATAAATAGATCACTATTTGGAGACAAATGGATCCATCTTTTAAGAGAAAACTTATGTTGTTAAAATCACTTTCACTTGCACTCATATTTAGCACACATTTAACATCTTTTAGTTCATTTTAATTGCATCAATTAGCTTAAAGTGTCCATCAATGGCTTCCATGATAATATAGGTTCATACATTTAGCATATTTTGTAATTAGGATTTTAATCTTTTGAAGCTTGCATACATTTAGAATAGTTTTGCATACACCCATATCGATCATCTTAGCATATATCATGTTAATTTAGCATTTGAATCATTTTTTATCACATATCTCTCATCGATTTCATCGATTCTCTTCAATAAAATCAATTGAAACAAGCTCATTATCCAAGGGATTGGAAAATGGTCATCATTCCACATCAATGCAACACCACTCCCCCAATAGGATAAGTTTCAATGTCTTATATTAGAGGCTTGTCAAGCTTTCATGATTTAGAATGTTAGTTTTAATGGATTCTTTGTCTTCATTTACATTGAATGATCTTATTGGGATTGATGCTTAGTGGGTTAAATATGCCTCGAATTCATATGGATCGGGTGTAGTTAACCTATACTAATGACATTGGTCACATTTCTGAGTATGGAGTAGGATGCAAAAAGACGGCAATTTTTGACCTACCATTTTCTAAAGAAGGAACTAAATAAAAGAGGAGTAAAGTACTTTCTAATAATGAACTTAGCTAACTTGGGTCTTGATCTCATTACAAATTATTGGCCATACAACCCGACTAGTTTTATGACACCTTGGATGGCCTAATGGAAAACCAAGGAAACATTTACTCATCAAAATTGAGGCTAAGAGATCTCTAATTGTTGATTTACCTTACATGCATGTTGAGCTCAATGAGCTCCTAATAAAGTTGAAACCTACTTGGGAGACCTTCTTCAAGCCTCTATGTTTGTATGATCCGTTAAGGATCATGACTTGCGGTCTCAGGAGAGCTCTGAAAAATAATGATTGGAGTGAAGAGAAGATCAAATCCTATTGGAAATATAGGAAGGAAATAGCTGAACCAGAGAGAAATTTTGGAAGAGTGGATACAAATAAAAATTGGAAAAGGTTTTGGGATGAAGAACATGATAATCCCGCCTCACTATATGATATGAGTAACATTTATCCAAAATAAGCTTCTGAGCTACAAGGAGAAGAGGAACAAGTAGAAGTAGTTGATGTATTTGTAGCATAAAAAATTGTCACCCTTGATAATTTCACACTATGTTTTGCCCCCCTAAATTATTGAGCCTAATTGGCTCCCTAATTTTTTAATTATGCATTCTCTAGCCCATTTGTACCACTTTATGAGAAATTGCAAGCATTTTTTTTGGCGAAAGTGGCAAGCCACTATATAATATATTATAAATATAAATAAGATAATACAGAATCTAGTTTTGGGGAGCATACTAGTAGAAAATAACCAATAATAAAACCTCTGATTATAGCTCAGATAGTATAAATATGACATGTTTGCAAAATTGAATTTCATAATTTGTAGTAACATGCTGATAATTCAAAATTCAACATTCTTCTTCCTAGACACTTACATTAACTAATCCCATACAGACTCATCTATGATCAACACTACACATAATTCTATCCTAAAATGATCACATTCAAACCCTTACAAATCATATAGAACCCTATAATTGTAAGACAAAAAACCCACAAAATTACTAACATTACACTTTTCTTAAGTCCCATTTACTAAATTTTCATCCATTCCCTCTACCAACTATAAGCATCTTTCATAAACTCTTCTTCCTCCATATTGTACTCTATGAGACTACATACGCGAAGGTCATATTGCATTAGAAGAAGTTGAATTCACCTGAGGTCGATTTGTAAATTGTTCTTGAACATTTTGAACATGGTCTGGAGTTTGAGCCGACGAGTTTACCCTCAATTGTAAATCCAATTGTAAACCTTGACTTGTTGGGTGTGGGACATTTGCTCAAAGGAAAGCCAGAGCATAGTATTTTTCTTTAATCTCCAATTCCATTCTTGAACAAATATTATGTCGATTCTTTCTCAGGGCTCACAACAGAACATTATCATTCTTATACTGAAGTGCAAGCCTAATGGCATCAAAAATCTCCTCAAAACCTTGGCGCCTTTGCACAAAATCTCTAGGAAATAAGCCACCAATAAACCCTTCTCCACTGTATAAATTATATTGTTGAACTGCTCGAAGGACGACATTATCTAGCAGGAATTGAAACCTGATGAATTTCCTAGCAAGGTCCTCAATTTCACTCAAGGATTGAATCAAGCCCAATGCATTTGAAAGAAATATGGATATCACCTAAGATGGAAAGAGGAGGCATCAAGCTCGAGGGTTGGTAACTTCAATACCCAGAATAATTCGAATGCATTCCTCCACCTTTGCACAATCCACCCTAAACATTTTTTTAAGAGCATCATGAGTGATGTATTCTTCAATTGGTTTCTCCCACAACTTGACTGGCAGGTATACCCTAAAATTCCAAGGATGGAGCGCCATTTTGCTACTGCTTCAACAGTGTATTACCACTTCCAATATACTATAGATGACTACACTTTCAACTAACTTCTTTCTGCACAATTCCTTTGCAAAGATGAATATGATAATCGTCTTTTTAAAACCGACTTCTGAATATGAAATGATGTACTATCATTATGAAGAAAGGTGTGAAGGACTAGACAACTAAAACAACCCTACTCCCTTAAATCTTAATTTGTGTAGAACGAAAAAACTGAAATATTTAGTTGCAATGTTCGCACATCAAAATATGATTGAAATGAACCTATATGATGTAAAAATATTAAGGCGACTAACAGAAATGAAGTGATGTGACCAAGATGGGATATTTGGTCAGATGCCAGCATCATCAGGTGATATGTGAATGTCCTTTAAGACTAATGTGAATGCCCATGTGAGTTAATAAGCCATTATTACTGCAATGATTTTTTTGGAAAAAGTGGCAAGCATTGCACAAATGCATCCAAAAATTACAAGCATTGCACAAATGCATCTAGTTATTATTTTACCCCCAACACTTAATTTTTTGGAAAATAGGGCTAGGACCCATTTTCCCTAGAGCGTATGGGTTTGAGCCCTGTTTTTTTAGAGACCAGTGTTGGATATGTGAGTGTCGGCATTTTAACATTCAAAAATTCAAATTGCAAATATTGGCTATTGGGATTTATCTTCAGGAAATTAGATAAATTCCTATAAATACCTAGTTATTGCATCATTTCAAATCTAACAAGAAAACTATTGGCATACTTATGATCTAGATCACTATCAAGCAAGTCAAGAGCAACATTTCAGAGCTTTATTGCAGCTATTCAAGATCCTAACATCATGTCAAATCTTATGTGAGTTAATATGTGTTTATGTTATCATTGTTTTGTGAAGGCTAACACTTTTGTAGGTCTCCAAAGCAATTCAAGAAATCAAGCAAGCAAGATCCAAGACCTTGAAGTGATGTGTGTGACTTCAATCCTTCAAGAAATCCATTGAAGGGTGGTGAGTTACAACACTTTGTGATTTCATCATTCCTTCCTATTTTTTATCCATTTATCATTGGCATTGCCATTGTGGAAATGGAAACACTTACACCGGGTTTAACCAAGGAGATCCCCTAAATGGCACATCTCTTCTCTTTGTGAATGTATAGATCTCAGGTTTGAAAGAAGATTGAAGACAAATTGTTCATTTTTCATTGTTGCATTTGAAGCCCTACATCTTGTCAACTCATGGAAACTCACCTACAAAATTATCCGACAATGTTCTGACAACTCTACAATCGAAAATAAAAAGCTCAAATCTGTCATTAGAGGACCCAAAGAATAAAGCAAAATAAGTCTAGAGGGACCCATATGACCTTGGGTAAATCGGTCCTCCTATGCACACTAAAACCAATTTTTTTGGATAGGTACACAATCCTTTGCACTTCCCAAATTTGCCTGCAAACTGTTGTTTTGATCTGTACATTATTGGATTCTTGCATTTTACATATTAGGGCACATAATCTAATTAGGTTAATTATTACAAATAAACTCAAATTCACTCTAAGACTCAATAGAGTGGAGATCCAAGTCTAATTGGATCACCTTCATGGTTGAAAGCCAATCTATACACCCCGTTGATCTTCATATTAATGAAACCCTAGAAAAAGGCCTTAATCCATATTGTTCTAAGCACATAGGACATAGGAATCCCTATTTTTCTATGTTTCAATATATAATGCAAGTGATTTTCCTGATCCAAGAATGATCCATGCACAATGGACCTTCCCATTGTATCAAATGAAAGGAAAAAGCTCACAATTTCCTCCTCAAGTGATCCAAACAACTTTAGCATTAAGAGATCCTAGGCTAGAACTTTCACAAGCTCAAGAATCTATGTAAATAAAACAAGAAGTAGTAAAAAAGGAAAAAGAAGTACCTAAGCATATTCTAGTGGAATCTATTGTTAATGTACCTTAGCCTTTGGAGGTAGAAGAGACTATTCCCTCATTAATAAACCAACCCCACAAGGAGAAAATAAGGCTCATACTTCAAAGGGATTCTTGCTTAACCAACGACCATGATATCCAAATAGGTGAATTTTCATTTACCCTCTTCTTCTTCTTCTCAATATATTCACACATTTTCTATCACCTCTCCCATCACCACTATCCATCTGATTCCCACCACTTCTTCTGTAGCTCCACCAATTTTATTGCTATTTATGAAACCCTTAAGCATCCCATAAATCCCACTTCCACCACCTTTTAACTATCATGCCACCTACTGAAACACATTTTGAGCCTTCCCCCATTTTCACCATCTACACTCATGGTCCCATCTCCATTACTAGCAAGAACTCTATAGGTTCCTGCTCAACAATAGACCATCATTCTTTATAGGTTGCCTTAGGGATATCCTTTTACAGGTGGTGTTATTCAATCACGAACTCATTTCCATAAACAAATGCAAGATGCACAATATGCATGAGAGGCTCGAGCAAAAGCAAGGAAACAAAAAGAGGGAAAGTTCCCATCAAAGCCCTGCATAAGGTCTCTATAGGACCTCACTTAGTAGTCGTTCATGATTGCACATATGAATCCAACCGTAGACAAGACACAAGATCATATGTGTTAGAAAGACTACTCAATTCATGCAATTGAACTAAATATTGGCCTAGCTCACATGCAAGACAAGGTGGAGCTCATAGAGGAGGTCCAAAAATATGTTAGCTTGGATTTTATAAAGGTAAGCAGAAATTTGGAGGAGAATTTTGAACCATAGTTGCGAGACTCGGATTCGGCTAGGGTGACTCGCTCGAGACTCATGACTCAATGCCCAGACTCGGCCCAGACTTAGAAAAATGAAAAAACCCTAGAAACTGAGAGATTTTTAAGGATCTAAAACTTGTTTGAAGCACACTTTATTAAATAAACCTTAAAGACACAATAACATCATTAAATAGAATCAATTTTGATCACATACACAAGTATACATCGATCACATAAGTATAAAGTACACAAATTGTAGCTAAGTCACTAAAGGAAATAGCACACTTAGATATATAAATATAGTCAAATGTATACAAAACTCATGGAATATAAAATCCATGACATCAAATGTTCCAAACAAATATGAAATATCAAAACAATAACTACAAGTCTATGGCTCAAAGGAGCCTACATCCTTCCTACAAAGGCATGTAAGGTGAGTCCTAGATGATGTAGCAGTTGTAGCCATAGTCTTTGCTTGTGACTCCATGTCACCCTCACCAACATCAATTGTGGATGTGCTTGCTCGTGCTCTAGCTTCCTCCTCTACCATGGCT
Source organism: Sequoiadendron giganteum (assembly GCA_007115665.2). Taxonomy (NCBI): domain Eukaryota; kingdom Viridiplantae; phylum Streptophyta; class Pinopsida; order Cupressales; family Cupressaceae; genus Sequoiadendron; species Sequoiadendron giganteum. Next base: position 268,782,938 of record CM021108.1, read on the forward strand.
ACAGCCTCAGCCTCTTTATTTGCTTGGTCAACCCAATCAAGGTCCTCGTCACTGACACAAGTATTCATCGATCATATAAGTATAAACACAAATTGTAATTGAGCTGCTAAAGGAAATAATAGATGAGTTGCAAATACAAATAAAGGATCATGAGCAAGAAATTAAAATATTTACTCTAGAGATAAAATATAGAGTTTCAATTGAGACTCTCCAAGTCGATCAATCTAAACAAACAACATTGCAAATACAGCTAGAAAAGGCCAATAAATTAGAGGATTCTTATAGGTAGCAAAATAAAAAAGATCAATAGTAGGAGCAACAAAGAGTGGAAGAAATGACCTAGTTACATAGGAAGCTCACTAAGTTTGAAGGCTCAAACAAGTAAATGCAAGGGGAAATGCAAGAAAAAGATCAACATATAATGTAAATGCAAGAGGATTTGAAATAAGGTCAACAAACACCTAGGATATTATCGATGGTAAAGGAACTCTATGTTTCTTATTGGAGTAAAATAGTAGTAAGAATATTAGATCCATGTTCAACACTCATGTTCATTTTAGAAGCTCAAATGTTAAATGTTCAAGTAAAGGTTGAAGTAGAACAGACGTTGTCAGTATTATCCTTGAAATTTTCTCAAGCTTAGGAATTAGTCAAGAAATTATATAATGCTTTAGAAGAGGTTCTCCTCTCTACAAGAGTTAATAACAAAAGGGTTGTTTTTGTGAAGGTCAATAAGCTTCTAGGCCAAAATAAGACTATGTAAGGTCTAATTGGTCACTTTAGAACAAGCATTGATAGAAATGAAGGGACACATTGAAGAGCCGGTTTGGGTAGGACTCTCCTCACCATTTATCATCAATAAAACTATTACAACATAAGAAGAAATAAAAGTAATATTGGTAACAAAACAAGAATACCAACCATTTTTCTAGGGTTGGAACCAACTGTCAAGTATTGTAAAAGTTGAAATTGTCCTACAACTATTAGCACAATTAAAATATCATATGAAGGTTGTCATCAACAAGCTACAAAATATCACCCACAAAGAAATAATATACCTAGAAAAAGCTTTTCCAGACCCTAAGAAATAAGGTTCAACCCTATAAAAATGAATGAGAATCTTTGTGAATAGCCCTACAAAAGTTTTGAGCCCATAGGCTTTCTCTACACATTTTTGATGTTTTGTTTGGTTCAAATTTTAATTTTGGGATCTTCCTTGCAAGCAAGGATCCCCTTCCCATTCACCAAGAACTTTGGAGCTTCGCTTTACATTTTTATTTCATCAAAATTGAGCAGCGTTGTGTGGTTGTTTTCTCAACCCATCAATTTTCAAGAATAGGGGTGAAAGGTGTCAAACTTAACAATAGTGCGAAGGCCATGTGGTGAGGTTTTGCCACATTTAAACTTCTTGAATCTTGATAGGTTTATTCATTGCACCATTGGTTAGAGCATTCAAGCCACTCTTTCACAATACCCACGTTCCTTTTGATATTATCAATAAAGTTAAACATAAGAGATCCATGTGGCATTTTGGTGCAACAAGGATGCTCATAGAACTAATAGACTTTTTTTTGGTCGTTCCATTGGCCAAAACATTCTAGCCATATGCAAGTGGGCTCGACTGAAAATGAGCAGGAAGATTTAGAGAGTTTCAGTGGAATGGGTGTCATCATGACGTACCTTTATAAAGACATTGGAATTGTAAGGTAAAAGTGGATGTGCTATTGGCTATTGGTAATGACTCATCGTGCAAGTGGTTTTAACTTTCATCAAGGAAGGAGATTTATCAAACAGACACATGGCATACTATGCAGCTTGTAAACAAAAAGAAATTTGATAATTATATTACAAATTGTGTCTTTGTCTTTGAAGTAAATTTAGAATCAAGAACAGGAACATAATGAGAAAAATAGAGAAGAGTGTATTAGGATGAGATTACAATCATGTTACTATCCATTTATATTGAGCTTTTTGTTGGAAGGTGAATCATACAATCGTCATTTTAGTTTCTTATATTTGGGTAAGTTTTCTTAGGGTCTAAGAGAACTATGTTATGAGAAAATTATATAAAGGGGGTTGTAGTTGGTTGTAATTTATGTTTGTTTTTTCAGATTGGAGAATTAGAGAAATATTGTAGAATTCAGTTGTTTAGAGTGAGGAGACAAGTAGAAGTAGGGGACAAAGATGGAGTCTTAGTTGATGTATTTATTTTCTCAATATAATAAATAAGATAGCAAGGTCATTGTCACTACCACAAAGTTGGCTTCTCCATGTTGAGAGCTTCTTTAAGATAAAACCTAAATTGTGTGAGTTTGTCGCATGGTTTATTTCTACTAATACCATGATATTTTCTTCTCTAAAATCAAACTTCATTTGCATAAGCAAGTAAATATGAATTAAGGGTTTGAATCAATAGGTGACATACTCTTGTCCCAAATTTGGTTCACAACTAAATTCTTATTCATCTCTATTTCAACCTATTTATACTAATTTCAATTAAAAATAATTATAATTACCCAAAGCATACTAAGTTGAAGCATGTTTACATAATTAAATTGCTGTCAAAATAAATATATTAAAAATAAGAACATGTGACCATTGTCTAAACATAAATACATTTTTTACCAAAATAATTATTAATTAAAACTTCATAACATTGTGCATCAGATTTAACAAATTTATAATTATTTTGATAAAAGATCCATCATAATATTAGATCAACATTATCAAATATATACATCATTTTTTAGTCTCCTATTCTGATATATAAATACTTAAAAGTCAATATTCAATTCATATTAAAAAGTATTTTTTTAAATTATTATTAATCTGTAAAAATATCATCTCTTTCTTCTTCTTTTCTAAAAAAAAAATATGTTAATTAAGAAATTTTAGAAAGTTACATAAAGATTTCTAAAAAAACAACTGTCATTAAAGCATAAAGAGTAAAAATTTGAAGAGATATTTTTGAAACCCTTTACATCCACAACAAACAAACAAAAAACCATTAAATTGTTTTTATAATAGATTCATGAATTTTACTCAATTATTAAGTATTTTTAGACACCAAATCCAATGCAACGGTAAACATGCTCACAAAGAAAAGCCATACCTAAATCACCAAAAGCAGAAGAATCTCATATCTGAGCTTAGCTCTGATTAACAGAAAAGAGTAATTGACAGTTCACATTTCAAAAGTAGTAAAATATATTCTCTTTAAAAAACGGATGACGTAGAGTCAAAGATGGATATCCGCAATTCCCAATAATCTTATTCCTCCTTGGGAACTCTGATGTTAATGGGCGCAAAAGCTGTTCCAGACCAGACCCCTCTCTGTATACTCAGAATATGACAAAACGGAGCACCTAACTATGAGGACGAAGATGGGCCCGCCATTGATGTGGGGGAAATTAAGATGAAGAGAGGAGAGAGCGATAGAAGCCCTCACAAAGAGAAAGAAAGTAGGTGTATATGATGGTGAAAGAGTGATGGAGAAACAAAGAATTGAGAGAGGACGAAAATAAGTGCATATGATGGAAAAAGAGTGATGTAGAAAGAAAGAATTGAGAGAGGAAGAAAGTAGGTGTATATGATGGATGAAGAGAGAAGAGAGCGAGATAAGTCATGAGAGAGGAAGAAAGTCGATGTACATGATGAGAAAGAGTGATATAGAAAGAACTGAGAGAGGGCGAAAATAGGTGTATACGATGGAGAAAGAGCAATATAGAAAGAAAGAATAGATAAAGAGTGTGTGGTGCAAAGATATTGTAGATAAGGAGAGAAAACTTTGAAGGACGTAAGGGGATTGATAAGGTAGAGAGAGAAGGGATGAGGATTAGAAAATTAAGTGGTGTAGGAGGTGTAAGAAATGGTGTGCTGACGGAAGAAAGATGGGAAAATATGGATTAGTGTTGTCTATGATAGAGAAAAGGAGTAGAAGGAAATAGAATTGTAGAAGACAATGTATTAGGGTTTTAAAAGGGTGAGAAAAAATGTTTTGGAAAAGTAGAGGTTAGTTTTTTATTCAAAAAATTAAAAAAGGTAATGTAGGAGGGTTAGGTTCATCAAATGAAAAAGTATAAATGAATGCCCTAGTTTAATCGTGTTTGATTATTTGAAGTATTAGACATTAATTTTGGTCTTTCATACAATGGTAAAGATAAACAGATCCAATATAATATTGATTAATAATAGAAATTATATTATAAAATTTATATTTATAAATTAAACCTAACTAGTACAAAGACAAGGGAAATGTATTTAAGTGTAAACTATTAAACAACATGAGAAAAATAAGTATTGTGCATCCCTAAGTGTATTGTAGTTTGTAACAAAATGAAGAAATTGATAGAAGGTTGTTTAATTAGGAAATTTAGAAAACTAGGACTCTAGAAGATCTTCTAAAGCACTGGTGTTAGATAAAAAAACCTTAAAGGGCCCCTAATACTAGTAGGCATAGCTCTTGCAAGTTTGGGATAATTTTGCAAGACACCAATGCTTACAAGAGGTGTTCCTACCCTTAAAGTAGAGATCAAAATAGGACGTCAATAGTGAAAGGAGCACTCCTACCCTTCTAAGACACTAAAATAGGATACCAACAATAGCAAGGTGTGTTCTTGTAGGTCTAGGGAACATGCATTAAGATATTGGAATTTGGATAAGTGGTCCAAAAATCTATAAATATCTAGGTTTGATCACCTATATATCATAATTCCAAATTCATAGAGAAATCTCGTGTAATTTAGCTCCTAAAGTCTAAATATCTAAATCTAAATCTAAAGGAAAAAAGTGAAAATAGTGTGGCTATTGAGGAATCTTCCTTAGTTTCATGGGTGGTATATTCTAAGCTCAAGTTTATCTTTTAAAAAATTAGGTGTGTGTCATGCCATAAAGTCAAGATGTAAATGGTTGTGTAAAAAATGATCCTAAAGCACATAAAAATTTAGGAGCAATCTAGCTAATATAGTGTGTGAGAGAGAGTTGTTAAGAGAAATGGGATATGGAGAACAAGGGATTAATTTGGGAATGAATTGAAATCTTACAAAAGAATTGAAATGGATTAGGGAAGGGTTTGGGGCCCTAGCTCAGTTGGCTAAACCTTTCTTGTTGCAAGAGGTTGGTCACGAGGTTTAGTCTCCCCCACCCTTGTGGTACCGGAGGATGTGTTGCGCCAGTGTTGCCGGTCACGTTAAAAAATTTACTAGACGCACTGCAGTTTATAGGGGATCATGCTACCTAATTCCTGCAGTCTAATAAAAAAAAATGGATTAGGGAAATATATGTAAGATAAACACAAGGGAAAACATAATAATATACCTAAGAATGGAAGGATATAAGTATGGAATATTTGAGGGGGATGACACAAATATTTCATATGGAGGCTCCAATATGTTGTCACAAGTGTGTTGCAAGAGAAAAAAAATAGTACCTTCAAATGTTTGCGTAGAATGAATATCTCCTTATGTTTGCAAATTGACCTACCAGGATTTTCAAATTTAAGGTTTGGCTTGCCATTAGAAAATATATTAGGAAGTCTTTAGAATAGAATATACAATTAAAATCATGGTTTCAATTTAAATCCAAACACCAATGTCAAATGTTGACATGTGTCCAAGACACCAATATTTTCACACATAGATGTCTTTTTTGAATTTTAACTTGAAATTTTTAGAATATAGGTTGGTGAGGAATTAGTCCATTATTTTGGAAAAGCTTAGAAACTGACCATGGATTAGAATGCATCTAAAGAGATGAACACTAAATTGGATACAAAAACCTAAGGTGAAGATTGTAAAGTAGGTAATTTTTTACCTTACAAATTTGAAGGGAGGGAATTTAAATGGGGAAAAGGAGAAGAGAATGCATTTCAAATTTATTAAAATGCTAGATAATTTATTATCTTGTTCTTACTCTTCTTGATATAAAAAAAATCCATTTGAGATAGACATAAATACATGTGAACTAGAATATGTAATGAATGTTATCTTATTTCAAGGTGGTAAATCTATTTGGTATAATTCAAGGGTAAGTTCATGGAAATGGGGAAAAATTAGTGGCTGACCTTTGATATTTTTGATAAAATGCATATGTGTTATATTAAATGTGTATGAGCCATAACACATATGCATTATGCCTTGAATTATATCCAAACAAGAGTTCATGTACACATAATGTTTTATAAAAATTAATGAAGAACATATATGTTTCATATTGATTTTTATAAAATATAATGCACACTTTATAACATATATACATTTTTTAATGTCTTGAATTCAAAATTTTGATGATCTTTCTTATTTAAGCTTGGATTTCAAAGCCTCAGGGATATATATTTTGGCACCCAATTTCATGTTTTCAACATAAAAAAATGAATTTGAACTTCAACCTTATCAACTTCACATTTTTTTCAATAACATTTTATGAAACAATCACAAAAAAGATGACCTGCTTATTAGCTTTCTAGTTATAAATTCTTTTTAATACATTTTGAACAAGTTAAGGTATTAATTTTTATTTCCTTTGAAGAATGTCTTCATATTTTTGTAATACATACATATTGATTTTTATTTATAATTTTTGACCCACTTATCTAAATTTGAAAATAAAAGGATTGTTCTATGTTTTATTCTATACACATTCAAAAAAAACTTATTCCTTTTCTATAAGTTATGTGGCATGCACACTTAGTGATATAATTTTTAAAATGTATCCACTTCAAAAATTCACAAAAAAATTCAATAAAACATACATAATTTGTAGTACTCACTCTTGGTTATATTTCTATCAATGGCTTTTTCAAAGTACCTAATGTCACAAAAAAAATTGGGGGCACATGCCAAACACTATTTTATAGTTTAGTGGTAAAAATAGGTTTCTAGGCATTTCAACTCCTTAACCATTTTTAAAAATCTATAGTAGTTTAGTAACTAGATTTAGAGTACAACAATTATTGTTCTTATCATATTTTTAAATTTAGACTGCACACATCTTTAATAACTCATTCAAGTTCAATTTTAGTTGATTTTAGGAAAAATGTAGCCTATTTTCACGCACTTACGGTCCTCAATTTTTTTTTTACTTTAGAATAATATGATATTTGATGTATGATAAATAATTAAATGCACTAATTTAGACAATTGAAAAATGCAGGCATTATTTGTTATGAAAGAAACTATCGTGCATATTGACCACCAATCTCTATAATATTTACATCCACAAAATAAATACAATAGAACATCATAAGTGAATGAGATTTATAGAAAAAATATATTTGTGCCCACTTGATAAAATATAAAAAACAAGCTAATAATTTTGTGGTAGATATGTTGTCTAGACCACTTATTTTAGCTATGGCTATTAATTCACTCTAGAAGTCTTTCATAGAAGAAGCTTACCTTACATATATATGAGGAACTTCTATTAATGTAAAAATTAAAGGTGAATGTAAAAATTAAATAAAATGTTGATCTTAAAGATTGGTTTTTCTACAAGGAAGGAAAAATGTGTGCCAAAAGTAAAAAGGTTTTTATTGATGAAATAAAATTAAACCTCCAAAATCATAAATTATTTTAACATACACAAAATAATGACCTAAAATTCAATGAGAAGCAACAAGATTTGTAATAAGCTTTATAAACTATGTTGTAATAGAAGATCTAAAACAAGGAAAGAAGGAATATATTTACCTTTGCCATTCCCTACAAGGACATGGGAAAGTGTCACTATGGACTTTGTCAAGATGGTCATGATTACTTCTTTACGGGGGTTGATATATTTTATAAAATTTGTATTCTATATGGTTGTAAAGAAGCAACTAACATGTTCTTTAATAATGCATGGGTACATTTCTTAAGTTCATAATTTTATATATACATAAGACTTGTCATGAAGCTTTGTACTTCCTTATGTTGCAATTTTTTCAAGGATTGGCAATGGCTTGGAAATTATCACTTCTATTATTCTCCCTCAAAAAAATCTATTTAAAATTACTGTCAATTATGACATTAAATCTCAAACTCAATAAGAAATGGAACTGTAGATTCCACAAAAAGAAGTGGAAGAATTTGAGTGCTCAGATTTTGACATGAAAAATTTTGCATCACAAACTTTAGGTAAGGGATAGGTTGAACATTTTGAAACTCCAACCAGCAAAATATTCTTTTTGTTAGCGTAATGAAAGTTTAAAGCATATTTTTTGGGACTGCATAGGGGCAAAACGAAAATGGAATGTTGTTTTTGGTTATCTCCCTACAATTTTTTATCATGTGTTATACTGGAAGGAAGTTTTGGGTATTGATCTTCAAAATAATTTGGTGGCTTACTCTATAAGACAAACTATTTTGCTTTTAACATTTGGAAAAGTAGATGTTCATCTATGTTCTCTAATCATGTTGCTCATCACAAAGAAGAAATGCTAAAGCTCTCCGCTTTACTCTGACATCATTTTTCAATTTATCTTTTTGTGTTTCCAGCTAAAGGGTGGCACTAAGAAATAGGTAAAACATAGGAAGCACTTGGATAAGATTAAACATCAATTCTTACAATTCCATGAAGGGGATATTTGTTGCTCCAAACAACTTCAAAGTTTATTTAAACTCAGAATATAAGTGTTGCCCTCTTTGTTTTGTCTCTATGTTTTTGTATATGCTACATGATAAAAGTCCTATTTCTAAGTGATACTACTCCAATAGTTACTTTTGCTATATGTTGTGCAGGGTTATTCTTGTTTGTAAGGCTTATATACAAAGTTTTATTTCGGTTATGCTCTTGTGACTGTTTTTGTATTGATTTTTTCCTCTTCTCTAAACCATTCCTTTTGAACTACATTATTCTTTTTGTATTTTAGCTTCATTTAATTTTTGGTCTATTTTACGAAGCAGGTTCATAAGGCACAACACTTGCTGGAGGTTTTGCAAATGGGGTAGCAAGCTAAGTGGGCTTAACCTTTGGGGAAACTATGTGGTTAAGCATGCTTGAGCTGGAGCAGTACTGGGATGGGTGACCTCCTGGGACGAACCAATGCTTCACCTTTGTGAGCATCACCTAGATGCAATGAGTGTTAAGTGGACCATTCATTATCATGAGAGATGGGTTCTTGTGAACCACTACTCATGAATCATGGGTCAACGAGTTTGACTCAAAAACTACACGGTTGAATCCTTATAGCAATATCATAATAAGAAATAGTCTTTCATCCACAAACAAATTTGACGATACTCTCGATCCCATAAACTGATAATCTAATAAACGTCATTAAAAATCTTTCATTCATTTATTCAAAACTAATAAAGAAGAACTTGGTGTACCTCATCAAAAGATATAGCAGCAAGTGTACCAGCTGTTCCAGATCCGTCTCTGTATGCTCCGTAGAATTTGTCCACCATTAATGTAATGGTATAGCAATCACTCATACTTCAATCAATTGCTCCGTATGTTTTTCCAGCTGTAAATCATTCCATCATCCAACGCTTTCCATTCTTCAATCGCATTTGCTTCTTTATTGAATTCAGTACACACCAATTCTTTATCCGCCGACAAAATACGATAGAAACTATATTCTGTATGTGAACAATACAAAACAGAGTACAAACATTATACGCAACCCAGGTACAAAGATTTTCACCTGTCTATTAATGGTGCGTAAATATAAGTATGTCTGTGCTGCGCAAACTTACAAGATCTACGGTGCAGATTCAATACAAAGAGCTCGGAGTGCATGTACACCGTCCCGTACAATGTTTTTGACAAGAAAATTGCAGGTTGTTTATGTAGACTGTAGGATGTAGGTTTGACTGTATTTATTAATTAATTGAAAATAAAAAGTGCATTCATTTTTTATTTTCAATATTAATAAATACACTCAAACATGCATTTGCTGGTTAGGTAGATGTAGTTAAAAAATTGAACAACTTTAGTCAATTATTTACCAATTACAATTGTACAAATGATTCTCAATTTTATTTTTTTATGGATAAAGTAGAGCGTTTCAGACAATTGTTCCACAAGTACACCGATGTAAGAAAATAATAAGTATCATTTAGTGGTTAGTATAAATTTGTTGGGACAAATTTAGTGAGTTTATGGAGTGGTTGGATTATTCATCATGAAAGAAGTTTCTATAATAAGATCTTTATAGACTTGGATTTGATGGAGTGAACAACATCTAAATATTTCTAAAGGATTAAGGAATTCTTTTAAATTGTAGATTGATTCAAGGGTAAGTACATGGAAATGGGAGGAAAATTAGTGTCAATCTTGATATTTTTGGTGAAATGCATATGTGCTATATTAAATGTGTATGAATCGTAACACATATGCATTATGCATTGAATTATATCCAAGCCATAACATGTACACATAATGTTTTACAAAAATTAATGAAGAACATAATGCACATACATTATGTCTCAACACAAGTAATGCGCAGGTGCATTACCCCTGTTGAAAGACAATCTTCCACAATTGCAGAACACTATGTCAAGGTCTCTCGGATGTCAGGTCTTGACAGTGCTTGGAATATATCAGTTGTTTGATGTGATTTTGTTGGAATCACAAGGCGGTCTTACGTGGTTTGAAGTTGTAGGAGAATTGGGTCAATGAATGGAGTTCCTCGGATATAGAATTACTGCACTTTTGCTATAGGTTCAGACAACGGTCTTGGACTCCATTGTTTCGTCAGATTTGGCTTTACAATGTGCAATGAGCCTTAACACAAATTGTTTCTAAAAAAAGAAGAAAAAAAGGCAAGGAGGAAGGATGGTTCCTGGACCTGGAACTACCGATGAACAGTGATCATGGAGGTTCCTGCTGTGGACAGTTTCCTTAAACAGAATTTCAATTAATCTGAATTTTCACAATGTCATGAAATCTATGCTATCTTCTAGGGATTGCAGATATTCATCATTCATTCGCCATATAATGTGAACAAAGACAAGGTTTAATGAGCAACTACGAAATTATAGTCCAGACTAACTTTGCACAGTCATTTACCAGCAGCAAATGACCAAAAGTATGGACAAGGAAGGCATACACACCTCATGAATCTTCAAAACCAAAGACAACATACTAAATCCACTACAGCTAACTAAGGAAACTAAAGCAGCGAAGTAACTTGAAGCAAAGTTTTAACTAAAGGGAGATGAATCATAAAACATGTGGAGAAACCCAAAAATACGCCAGAAAATGACTGTATTTTCTATTATAATTTTTGTAGCATGCCTTTACAACAACTCAACTCTCTTAAAATGAGAGGAGGAGATCCCTATTTATAGTTTTCAAAAAGCAAAATGAGTGGCCAAGATTTGATTCTATTGTGTGGTCAAGATTCACTTTACCCTAGGGTTTCAGCTACCCTCAAATACATTTCATTTATAAGACTTTTCTTGTTTTTTTTCCTATTTCGTCATCTAGTGACAACACTATAGCAATTTCGTCCTGTAGCTATTTTCCCTCTATTGTAGCTATTCCTTAAGGAATTCTTCATCGATGATTGGGTTGCCTTCACACTTCTTCAATGCGGCATACTCCATAAAGCTCAAGATTAGTGGTTGGAACTTATCCAGCTCCATGACGTCGGATCGCAAAATCTGATAGCTCCATTCCTGGGAGTTGCATTGGGTATCATGTTCAATCCATGGTAATGTCGTCGATTAGCAAGCAAGTATACCAGGTAGGACGTCATATAGAATTGTGATGTCTTCTTTACATTGATAAATTGCTCATGGAAGCAATTGTTGATTATTTATCCCCAATCAAAGGCAGCGTTGCCACGGAGGATCTGCTCTATGAAGTAAAACATCCATTCCTAGAAGAAAGCCACAGTAGGAAGACCCATTACTCTGCTCAACAAGGTCACAAAGTCCTAGTAATCCTCAAAAAAATCACTGCAAAAGAGCTCCTGCAGGACCTTGCCAGCACTGGCTCGCTTATCTTTCAACCAATATTGATTGATCAGTTTTTTCCATCCTATCGGATCTTGCTCCCATAATGCCTTGCACTCCTCTATAGTTGGTGTCTCCATGGTCTCAAAGGCGGGGATGTGGAAGGTTGTAGCTATCCCAGGAGGGGACATGTCTGCAAGAATATTTTTGTCTTTATCGACTATGGTTCTGGTTTCAGCTTGATATGCCTCCCGGCACGCCAATACCAATTCGAGGGCCACTAAAGCTAGCGAGAAGCCTACAACCTTGGTGAGTTCGTTGCTTCTAATTAATCTTGCATTCCCTGTCTTCGAGTCCACTTTGACCTGCCGAGTAAACTCATCAATGTCAACCTACCCGATGTTTGTATCTATGATGTCCCTCCAAAGAGTGGTGATCCTTGATTGCAACAACACCCCTTGGAATTGGAACTTCATCTGATCTTTATCCTCCTTGCCTCGAGGTGTCTTGGCGATTCCCTTCCCCTTACCCTTGGAAGCACCAGAAGCTTCTGCACCGGATTCCATAAATCCTACACAAAAGAAGTGAATTAGTAATCTTAAACATGATAAAACAGTCTCGGATGAGTTCCTGCACATCAAAGTTAGCTCTGCAATCATTACTCATACTCAATAGTCACATATCATTGGATAAAACATTATTACAGAGCAAAGCAGGCAATCCGGGTTCCTAGGGTCGAAATTCCTTTGGCAGAATGTCATTTGGAAGGGAAAATTAAGCATGGAACTCCCGGAGGTGTTTCCTAGTGTTGGATTTGCTCAAATGAGGGTTGGTGTGAAGGAAGACCTAATTTTAGCAAGTGGGTTGAAATCCATTTTTTATTTGGAGGTCATATGATCCTTCTTTTGGGGGTTCAGGCATCAGCTATGAGATTGTCATTAGAAACGATGCAGAGGACACGGAATTCCAGACACCGGAATCTGGAGCTCAGAATGCCATCACCGGGAAGTCGTTACGGGTCAAGCACTAGAAACAACGAAATGGAGGCGGCAATCCGGGAGGGGAAATCTGAAAGACAATCCCTATGAGCAAAATTCTTAGGAGTTCTGGGAGCGTTTCGGCAAACAAGTGGTCGGGTTTTGGAGGTCAGGAAGCTATCTCGAATTTGTTGTGTAAAGCGGCGCCAATGGAACGGAATTCCAGAAGCGGAAATCTGGGGTTCGGGGTCTGGACACACCTTGGGCGGTTTGTTTTTTGTCGTTCGAACTTCTAACAAGGTGACACGGGGACCGGGGTCTGGGACTCGGAAAGACATCTCAGAATGGCCATGTAAAATGGCGAAAGCGACACGAAATTTTGAAGGTCGGGGTTCGGAGTGATTTTGGATCTTGGTTTTCTCCTTGGATTTCATGCCTGGCGGAAAGTGGACTGGGGTCCGGAAGTTGGAAAGTCATCCCCGGACAGCCGTTTGAAACGGCGAAAGCAACACGGAAACCTGAGGGAGGAATTCTGGAGGTCGGGGTCCGAAGGTCCTTAGGGTGCTGGATGATTCTGGAAAATTTGAAACAGAGAGTGGATAACCGGGGCCCGGGAGTCGGAAAGACGTTGAGCCATTGTCGTTTACAATGGTGAAGTCAAAACAGAATCTTGAAGATGAATTTCCGGATACATGGGCCCGGATTGATTTCAGACGTTGGTTTCTTCCTTACAAAGTTGGACAGACTTTCTACACCCGGGGTCTAAGGGTCGGAAAGACACTCGAGGAAAGCCGTTTGAAACAGTGGGGGCACAACGAAAACCCGCGAAGGGAAGCTCGGAGACTGGGACCCTGGACGAGCTTAGCCGTTGTTAGCTCTTGAAGTTTGATTTTGAATTCAACGACCGCGGACAAGTCCGGGCCCGAGGAAGGCGTTCGCTTATTCAGAAGAACAGCGACGGAGGAGTCCAACTCCGATTTGAATTTTGAGGCTTCGAACGATCAATTTTTTATATTTTAACTTATGGGTTTTTAGGGGAGGGCATTTTCCTACCATATTTCATCCTTGTTTTGCATTTTACATTGCTTAAGGCTAGGAATTTCACGAAATAGAGGACAAGGCATGCAAGCGATGGGCATACCTCAAGATCCTGAAGATGATTGTTGTTGGTCGTGCGGAGGACATCGGGAAAATAGCTCGAATTTTAGGGCCGAATATGTCAAATGCCTCAAAGCTCTCCAAATTCCTATAACTTCAGTCGGTCAAGTGAAAATGACAGTCAAAAAATCCAAATTTATAGCCCCATTTGCCATTAACACAACATTTAATGCCCTCGTATGACGACATGGAAGTTGTTGGGTTCAAATTCGCAGACGGTAGAGGGAGGACCGGAGTCCAGCGGCCGGGAAGACGTCCAACCAGGACCGTGAGAAACAGCAAAGCGCAAGCAGATTTCTGAAAAGGGAGATCCAGGATCTGGGATCCAGGTTCCGGGTCTCAAAAATACGTCAGGTGTCAGACGCCAGCAACAGCAATCCTGCAACAGAAATCTGGAGTAGGAAACCCGAAGGTCCGGACCCGGGAGGAGCCGCGAACATTAGAAAGGGCATTCTGACAAGGGAAACCTGAATTGACTTTAGACTTGGCATTTTTCGATGGGGTCAAGTTCGGTCAAACTTAGTATGTGACTTTGAAGGGTGAGTTGACCAATTAGGGCACAAAAATAGGCACACAAAATGAGGCAAAGCAAAAAGGGCCCGACGATCAAAAGAGAGAAGAGAGGGTCCCCGTTCCGAATGGGGCGTGTGTGCAATAGGCACAATAGTTTCATATTGATTTTTATAAAATATAATGCATAAACTTTATAACATATATACATTTTTAATGTCTTGAATTCAAGATTTTGATGATCTTGCTTATTTAGGCTTGGTAAGGATTGGATATTCATTTAGGCACTTAATTGTTAAAATATAAACTTTATTTAATTACAAAGAGTCATGTCTCATGTAAGAGACACAGCTATCCATAAATGTATTTAAGGGTCTTTGGATCCATAGTTTTTCATAGTGTGTATAAATCAATTTAAGCTCTCTAATTTTCTACATGGTATGAGAGCATTATTGATACTCTATATCAATGTAAAGTTGTAAAGATCATTACTGAATGGTTGTAATATTGATTGTAAATATCATTATTGAGCCTAAAAGTTGTACCATTGATCACAAATATCATTGTTGAATGGTTGTAACATTGATTGCAAAAACCATTGTTAAAACTAAAAGTTGTATTGTTGATCACAAAGATAATTGTTGAATGGTTCTAATTTTGATCGCAAAGATCATTGTTGAAATTATCACAGACATTTGTAAATGCTTTTTATCACAAAGATCATTGAGAATCCTTCACTTCCTTTATTGATATAACTATGAAGAATGCCTTACTATGGATAATGATGGACAAATATAATCAAGGCTATTCAAAAGAAGGATACGTTTTTATTCTTTGAAGAAGACATTGGTGTTAAATATTCTTCATTTGTACATGGGTAGCTAATAAACCTATTTGTTATAGGTGGCCCCCATCATCTATTAAGTTGTGTGATATAATAAAATTTATGGGGGTGTTAAAATATAAACTTTATTTAATTACAAAGAGTCATGTCTCATGTAAAAGACACACATGTCCATGTATGTATTTAAGGGTCTTTGGATCCATATTTTCATATAGTGTGTATAAATCAATTTAAGCTCTCTAATTTTCTACAATAATTTCATGTTTTCAACATTAAAAAAATGAATATGAACTTCAACCTTATCAACTTTACATGTTTTTCAATAAAATTTTGTGAAACCATCAAGAAAAAGATGACCTACTTCTTAGCCTTCTAGATATACAATTTTTTTAATACATTTTGAACAAGTTAAGGTATTAACTTTTGTTTTCTACGAAGAATGTCTTCATATTCTTATAATAAAATACATATTGATTTTTATTTATATACTTTGAACCACTTATCTAAATTTGAAAAAAAAGGATTGTTCTATGCTTTATTCTACACACATTCAAAAAAAAAATTATTACTTTTCTATAAGTTATGTGATATGCACACTTAGTGATATAATTTTCAAGATGTATCCACTTCAAAAAATCACAAAAAAAAACATAAACAATACATAATTTGTAGTAATCGTGCTCTTGGCTATATTTCTACCTATGGGTTTTTAAAAGTACCTAATGCAACAAAAAATTTGAGGGGCACATGTCAAACACTATTTTATATTTTAGTGATAAAAATAGGTTGCTAGACATTTCAACTCCTTAACCTTAACCATTTTTAAAAATCTTTAGTATTTTAGTAACTAGATTTAGAGTATTGCGATTCTTGTTCTTATCTTATCTTTAAATTTTGAGTGCATGCATCGTTAATTACTTGTCCAAGTTCAATTTTAGTTGATTTTAAGAAAAATGTGGCCACTTTTGACCCCTTTTTTGTTGCCCATTTCTATGAGCTTACCCTCAAAGTTTTTTACTTTAGAAATAATAGGATATTTGATGTGTGATAAATAATTAAATGCACTAGTTTAGGAAATTAAAAAATGGAGGCATTATTTGTTAATAAAAAACTATCATGCCACTTTTGACCCCTTTTTTGTTGCCCATTTCCATGAGCTTACCCTCAAAGTTTTTTACTTTATAAATAATAGGATATTTTATGTGTGATAAATAATTAAATGCACTAGTCTAGGAAATTAAAAAATGGAGGCATTATTTGTTAATAAAAAAATTATCATACACATTGACCACCAATCTCTATAATATTTACATCCACAAAACAAAATACAACAAAACATCATAAATGGATGGGATTTCTAGAAAAAAAAAATTGTGATAAAATATTAAAAATAAGCTAATGATGTTATGGTAGATAAGTTGTCTAGGCCACTTATTTTAGCTATAGTAATGGTAATTCACTTGGATTATTTCACAAAAGGAAGCTTACCTTACAAAATATGCACATAATAAGGACTTTGAGAAGATATACGAGGAACTTCTAACATAGGTGAATGCAAAAACTAAAGAAAATGTTCATCTTAGATATTGGTTGCTCTACAAAGAAAAGTGTGTGCCAAGAGCATAAAGGTTTCTATTGATGAAATAAATTAAACCTACAAATTTATATGTTACTTCAACATACGTAAATAATGGCTTATTTATAAATGTAAGTGTATAGGCCTAAAATTCAATGAGAGGCAACAAGATTTGTTATAAGTTATAAACTATGTTGTACTAGAAAAACTAAAACAAGGAAATAATGAAAATATTTACCTTTTCCATTCCCTACAAGGAAATGGAAAAGTGTCACTATGGACTTCTTTGTCAAAGGTTTTCCTATGAGTAGAGATGGTCATGATTACATGTTTATGGGGGTTGGTATATTTTATAAAATATCTATTCTAGTTGGTTGTAAAGAAGCAACTAATATGTTTTATAATAATGCATGGGTACACATTGGGCTTCCTAAGTCCATAATTTTATATATACATAAGACTTTGTCAATAAGTTTTGGTCTATGTTACGGAACATGATGGACACAAAGCTAAAGAGGATATAGCATTTCATCCACAAATAAATTTGACTATACAAAACTAGTGAACAAGAGCTTGGTGTAGCTCATCACTTGGGGTATAGCAACAACTGTACCAAGACATGATGAATCAATTAATTGTATTCAATAAATGTTCTTATAATATGACTTTGCATGTTTATACTAATATGAGACCATTTGAGGCATGATTTGGATATTTGTATTCTAGTCCGCTTGATCTAGCTTTTGACAACTTGTGATCTATAAATTTTTATTTTGAAATATATATAAACCAAGAATTAATATTATTCCACTAAGTAATTAAATGATAATTATAATAATTTAGAACGAGATGAAGAGAATAATCAGGTATTGTGTTTAACTCAGGAACCCTATAAAGAGAGAAAACCCAAATTTATTGGTGGTGACAAATACAAGTCCTACCTTTATTATATAATAAATGACATGTATAATTAATATGCAAGTGAAATGGATACAATCTACCTCTTGTTCCATTCATTCAGGACCTTAGCTATGGATGTAATCCTCCCCTTGCCCCACTAGTTACATATTTCCCTTATTAGTCATATACTTCTATGATCAATTCTTTTTAGCTCTCAATTTAGGTTGGTACAACATATGATTATCCTCACCATTACCCCCTTGCAACCCAATACAATCACATATTTTTAAATTCTTATGTATAGTAGCATTCTTCCAAACCCAAGAAAAATACTAGAACCATCAGAAGAAACTAAAATGATGCTTGTTTGGTTTAAATTTTGGGTTTTAAATATTATCTAGTTGTGGATGCCAACACACTTATGTTATGTTGTAAGGGTAATTCCAAGAAGATGGGGGGTCAAAAAGGGGTCTTAAGTGGCCACTTTTCTTTCTTTTTTTTCTTTTCTAAAATTGGGAAATACTGACCTTGGATGAGAAATTGAGCATAGTTACACTCAAAATTTCAAGATGCAACAAAAACAATGTTTGTAGTGCTCCGAGTCTACTTTCTAAACTACTAATTTTTTTTTTAAATGGTATAGATTGGGGGGTTCAAAAAAGGGAGCCATAGAAATTGGTGTTGTTTATGTCAAAAAACATAACATAGTGTGTTTTATGGCTCCCTCAAAAGGTTAACTTTTTTTTGATATTTTTAAAATTGCTTTGGTGAGAAATTAGCTAACATCATGTAGTTTATGCCAGATTTTTTTGATAATTTTTTAATGAATATTTGATTTTTTTACTAATTTTCAAAGTGGACACATCCTAAAAAATGAAATTTTGGTCATGCTACCCCTATAAATTTTGAAATTTAATTGAAAATCATTTTCTTTTAATATGTGTAAAATGAAGTCTAGTTTATAAAAATGTAATTTATTTGAAATTTCAATTAACGGTTAATTTATAAAGAAAAAAATACCAAACACTAGTTTTTGCCAAAAGTAGACACAAACAAAATAAATTAAAGATGAAAGGCTTAACATTGTCAAAATGTGAAAAAAATACATCATTAAATAGCTAAGAGAAAGCCTAAGATTACCCAAGTGTTTGATTTTTTCGACCTTGAAACACATACAAACATAATGGTTAGCACAAATGAGACTATGTGAAACCCTGTAGAATATGCAAAATCACGTCTTTAGATGTTGGGAAGGCACTCCAAGCCTTTGGGTTGGAAATCCAAATAAAATCCCAAGCCTTAGGCTTGGGGATTCTCAAAGCAACATATAATGTGAGCGCATTATAACGCACTCATGTTATGTTTTGCTTTGCACCTTTTTTTGTAAAAGTTTGCCCGATGTTTGTCAAGTTTGACATAACGTGCTCGTATTATGTCTCACTTGGAATGTTTTATGTTCAATTTTGTTAAGTATGTTTGATGTATGTATATATATTTATATTTATGTATGTATGTATGTATGTATGTATGTATGTATGTATGTATGTATGCTTGTATGCCTGTATGTATATATGTATGCTTGTACATGCATGTATGTATGATTGTATGTGTGCATGTATGGTTGTATGTATATATGCATGAATGATTGTATGTATGCATGTTTATATGTATGTATGTATGTATGTATGTATGTATGTATATGTATGTATGTACATATGTATGTATGTATGTATGTGTGCTTGTATGTATGTATGTATGTATGTATGTATGCTTGTATGTATATATGTAAGGGTTTTGGGTTTAGGGTATATAAGGACCTAAGCCAGTATAGGTATTAGGGTTGAGGGTTGAGGTTTTTGGGTTTAGGGTTTAAGGTATAGGGTTGAGAGTTGAGAGATTGAGATTTAAGTAATAGGTTGAGGGTAAAGGGTAGAGGGTAGAGGGATAATATTTAGCTTGTCGAGTGTATAAGATTAAGTGTGTAAGGTATATGGATTATGGTTTAGGGTTTACGATATGGATTGAGGGTATATAAGGCATAGGGTGACTTGGATTAAGAGTGTATGGTTTAGGTTTTAAGTATAAGTTTGATGCATAATATTCAAGGTTTAGGGTATAAGGGTGAGGTTATAGGGTATAGGGATGAGGGTTTGTGGGTGTACGTTTCAGGGTTTAAGGTATAGGGTTGAGGATTGAGGGATTAGGGATTAAGTATATGGTTGAGATTATAGGGTAGATGGTTGAGAGTTTACAATTGAGATATAATGTTCAAGGTTGAGTGTCTAAGATATAGGGTTTAGAGTTTAAGGTTTAGGGTATAAGGCATATGGATGAGGGTTGAGGGTTTAGGGCATAAGTATAGGGTTTAGGGTGTTGCAAGGTGTGTACCCTTGGTCTCCTTGGTTGTTTAGTGCGACGCTCAGGATTTGTGACATGGTTTAACCGCCTCCCGTGGATCTTAACTCTAGCTTGTATCAGGCATTGGCAGGTCAATCTTGTGGTGCAACAATAAGGCCAACAATTGGTATCAGAGTTGGTCATGGGTTTGAATCCCTCGCTTGCACTAGGGGGGATTGTTGCAAGGTGTGTGCCCTTGGTCTCCTTGGTTGTTCAGTGTGACGCTCAGGATTCGTGACATGGTTTAATTGCCTCTCATGGATCTTAAATCTGGCTTGTATCGGGCATTGGCAGGTCGATCTTTTGGTGCAACGACAAGGCCAACATAGGGTATAGGGTATAGCATAGAGGTTTGAAGGTTGAGGGATAATGTTCAAGTTTGAATGTCCAAGGTTAAGTATATAGGGTATAGGGTTTAAGGGTATATAAGGGTTGAGAATTTAAGGGTTGAGAGTTGAGGGTTGACGATTTAAGGTATAGGGTTGAGGGATTAGGGTAGAGGGTTGAGTGTCTAAGATATAGGGTTTAGGGTTTAAGGTTGAGGGTATAAGGAATATTATGGATGAGGGTTGAGGGTTTAGGGCATAAGTATAGGATTGAGGTTATAGGGTAGAGGTTTGAAGGTTGAGGGATAATGTTCAAGGTTGAGTGTCAAAGGTTAAGTGTATAGGGTATAAGGTTTAAGGGTATCTAGGAGTTTTTAATTAGATTAGCAAGGAAAGGGCTCTGATCCAATGGTTACAACCAAAACTCAAAAAATAAAATAGGGTGGGAAACATCACCACCAACCCATATCAAAAAGCAACAAGTCCAGGGTAGCACATAGGTCAAATAACAGAACAATAACTATAAAACCATTATGCATAATAAAAAATAAAATATTACTACTAGAGTGATTTAAAATGCAAAGACCATTTATCAGGTGCACCATTAACCAAAAATTTTCAAACCATAACAGAGCTATTTGGAAATAGCAATCTGAGATATTAAAATAAAATAACAAAAAGAGAAGGGTAGTAACAGAAAAAAAAAAAAGAAGAAGAAAAGTCAGGTATCTAGGAGTTGAGAGTTTAGGGTTTAAGGGTTTAAGGTTTGAAGGATTAAGGGTTTAAGGGTTGAGGGATTAGGGTTTAAGGCATAGTGTCAAGGGTAGAGGGTTTAGGGTTTAAGGTTTAAGGGTTAAGGGTTGAGGCTTTCGGGTTGAGGGTTAAGGGATTAGGGTTTAAGGGTTGATGTTTTAAGTCTTTAAGGTTAAAGGGTCAAGGGTTTAGGGTTTAAGGTATAGGGTTGATGTATTAGGGTTAAGGGTTTAATGTATATGGTAGAGAGGTTGAGGGTAAAGGGTTTAAGGGTTGAGGGCTTAAGGGTTGAGAGTTTAAGATTTGAGGATTGAAGGATTAGGGTTGATGGTTGAGGTTGAGGGTTGAGGATTAAGGTTTTAATGTATAGGGTTGAGGGATTAGGTTTGAGGGTTGAGGGTTGAGGATTTAAGGTATAGGGTTGAGGGATTAGGGTAGAGGTTTGAGAGTTTATGGTTGAGGGATAATGTTCAAGGTTGAGTGTCTAAGATATAGGTTTCATGGTTTTAAGGTTGAGGGTATAAGACATATGGATGAGGGTTGAGGGTTTAGGGCATAAGTATAGGGTTGAGGGTATATGGTATAGGGTTTTGGTTTGAAGGTTGAGGGATAATGTTCAAGGTTGAGTGTCCAAGGTTAAGTTTATAAGGTATAGGGTTTAAGGGTTTAAGGGTTTAAGGGTATGTAGGGGTTGAGAGTTCAGGGTTTAAGGTTTTAAGGTTTCAGGGATTAAGGTTTTAATGGTTGAGGGATTAGGGTTTAAGGTATAGTGTCGAGGGTAGAGGGTTTAGGGATAGGGTTTATGGTTTAAGGTTCAAGGGTTGAATATTGAGGCTTTAGTGATAGGGTTTATGGTTAAGAGATTAGGGTTTAAGGTATAGTGTCAAGGGTTTAGGATTTAAGGTTTAAGGGTTGAGGGTTGAGGCTTTAGGGAAAGGGTTTAGGGTTTAGGGTTAAGTGAGATACCTATATGGATAAGGAAGGATGGAGAGACAAACAAGGAGTGACAGAGAGACCTAGAGAGGGGAGAGGTAAAGACAAAGGTGAGAGATAGAGAGGTGAGGGGAGAGATAGAATAAAATGAGAGAGTGAAGTTGACAACTTGAGGGAAAGATGGGTAAGGAGGAGGGAGAGAGGTGGAGAGGAAGGGAAATAACTGGAGATCCATTTGAGGGATATAGAGGTGAGAGTCTTATAGCCTAGGGAGAGAGGGGTGAGATACATAGGGGGAAATATAGGTGTGAGAGAGATAGAGGGGGATAGGGGTGGGTAATGAGACAATGAGTTAGGAAACCATTAGGAAATCAACTTTTTTCATAACATGAGCATGTTTTGAAGAAGTTAAAACATGATTATTTTGTATAGCAATCCAAAACATGCTCGCATTATAATGTGAGCATGTTTTGGCTTACTCTAAAAATGGTAAAATAGCTAGGAAGCCCGTGATCTAGGCCCACATGCTCTGTTATTCTCTTGGTTATGTGCATGTTTCGATAAAAATAGTCTTTTTGATGTTGTTGGGAAGTGCACATACAAATTTTACACATTCTATCACCTTTGCATGAACTTTCCACTACCTTTTTTTGGTTTTGCAACTTAGGAAGGAGGAAATAACATAGTTTTCACATCGAATTTGATATATATCAATTCAAGTTTCAATTTTTGTAGTGTTGTAATGTTAATCATGATTGAATTGTATGAATTTAATGTTATACACTGGTTAATTATATTGTTGTTAGTAATTCTATTTGAGTGATATATACAATTAAACGTTGAAAATGAAGCAAGTTTTTGAAAAACTCAAATTGTTGAGGAGTTTGATGCAAGAAAAAAAGACTACATAATTGCGTAGTCTCTCCATTCGAATCTCCATTTTTTAGGTATGTCAAGTCTTTACACACGTTCTTTACATTTTCCTTAATTCTATTATGTTTTTATATCATCCCTTATTATACATGCTTATTGCAATGCTTTGATTTTGTTATTATGCATATTCCATTTTCATCATTGTTTGTTTCTCATTATGAGACCACATTTCTTTGAGGCATTTTTTCAAATAGCTCATTTCCTTATCTATGCTACCACATTACTATTATGCTTTGATAGATTTTTTCCAACCATCCATAGACAAGGCAATGAGCTATTTGAAAAAATGCCTCAAATAAATGTGGTCTCATGGTGATAACAACTCATACAAGTGGTAGCAACCTCACCTTCTTCTCTTTTTGTTATTTCAAAGTGCTCTTTGTGTAGTCTCACAAATTATAAGGGTTCATAATCTGCTCAAATATCAAATTGATTTATAAATTCTAATTTTAGAATTATTAAAATAATATTTTTTGTTATTCTACTTAACTAAATGACAATTGTCGCAATTTAGAAAGAGAGAAACCATATTTATCTTGGAAACCTTCTTAAGAGAGAGAAAATAGATTTATCAATAGTGGTAAATTTCCCCACTACCCTTATAATATAGTAAATAGCATGAAAAATGAATATTCAAGTGAAATAGATACAACTTTCCCCTTGTTCTATTCTTCAAGACTTGATCTATGGATGTAATTTGTCACTTGCCACACTATTTGCATGTTTTCCTTGTTAGTATTATACTTCTATTATATTTCCTCTTATCTCTTGCTCTTGGTAGGTATAACATATGATTTCCCTCTCCATTATCCTTTTACAACATGATACAATCGGAAACATATATATTCCTATCCATATTAGTGTTCTTTTAGGCCCTAGAAGAATACCAACCATCATAAGAAGCTAAAACAATGTCTATTTAGTTCATATTTTGAGTTTTAAATTTTGGTATAGTTGTGGATGCTAGTGAAGGTGCATTATAGTCTAGAATCTAGTGCACTTACATTGTTGTCTCCCTAGACCAAATATTAATGATGTTTGGTAAAATTTTGCTAACACTATCAAACACTCAAGTCCATGAAAATTCATATATTTTATAGTACAATTTTTTTAGGTTCTATTTGGATCATCAAGTAAGATGAATAAGTAAGACAAGATAATGAGGTGACTAAAGCGTCAAAATTTGTTAAAATATTTGTACAAGTTGAACTCAAAGTTAAGGAACAAGTTTGGAAAGTACACAAAAATTGTATAAACACAAGCATGACGAATAAGTGAAAACCTAAGGTAGGAAACCAAATTTGGCTTTCCTTTAGCAAGTAAAGGTTACAGGATAAAGAAAATAAAATTAAGCCATGAGGATATGTACCCTTCACAATTTTGGAGGCAATAGGTGTAATTTTTTTCACACGTGTATTTCTCCTTTAGTGAGGATGTATTTAATTATTAATTTTTAGTAATAGTAACTTTATGAGCTATCCATATTAGAAGAAGAAAAAGAACATGTACTATTCTCCTTACAAGATTTGGGTGTGAATGCAAGAGTGAATTATAAACAATGTGGTGCTATAAAATAAGACAAGAGAAACCAAGAATAAAGTCTAAGAAACATCAAATATTGGAAATAAAGATCAGAAGATCAACCAAGCAAAATGGTTATCCAAAGAAAGAGTGAGAGTTCACTCTTCCCTTGCTATTTTTTATTAAGATTTTGTGGGATTATTAGCAAGAAAATTGGGAAAACACACACTAGAGTTCTGAGCCCCAAGAACTTTCTGAGTGTTGTAGTTTATACCCTGGACTCAGTCATATAAAGGGAGTAATGGTTTTGATGTGGACAAAAGATTGACTAATTAACTATATATAACAGAATATTAGACAACACACTATAGATAGAATTTTGGTATCATTATATTATTTATATTAATGGAGTAAGTTCATAGATCTCCTTATATCTCATTTTATAGATCATCTATATATTTATCATATATCTTTCCCTATACTTTGTATTTTCTCTCTCTTCTTTTTACATATATTCTCTTATACATATATTCTTCATGCATACATCTTCTTACTTTGTTATTCATATATTTTTCTATGCATATATCTACAGGATGGGACGTTCAATCGATCTATCCTACCTCTACCCTAGATGGTATCTCTTGAATCTTATGGCCCGTGAGCTCTTTGTGGCAAGATGTGGTAGGATTTGCTTGGTGGTGTCTAAACTGTTGTTCTTTCTTGCCAATAGGGACCAAAAGCTCCTTAAGAAGAGAGGTGTGGTTCAAAATAAATTTGAAAGATGTATTTGGAAATATAAAGCTTAAACAATGAAGTGAATTTAGAATAAGGAATATTGGAACATAATGAGAAAAATAGAGAAGAGTGTATTTGGATGAGACTACAATCATGTTATTATCTATTTATAGTGAGCACTTCATTAGAAGGTGAATCTTATAATTGTCATTTTAGCTTCTTAATTTTGCATAAATTCTTTTAGATCCCAAGAGAACTATGTTGTCATGAGAAATCCATATAAAGGGGATTGCAATTGGTTGTAAATCATGCATTTTTTTTAGATTGGAGAATTAGAGAAATATTGTAGAATTCAATTGTTTAGAGTGAGCAAACAAGTAGAAGTAGGGGACACATATGGAGTCCCAATTGATGTAATTATCTTCTCAAGCTAATCAATGAAGTAGCAAGGTCTTTGCCACTACCATAAAGTTGGCTTTCCTCCATGTCAAGGGTTGCTAAGAAAAAACCTAAATTGTGTGAGCTTGTTGCATGGTTTATTTCTACTTTTATTGCAATATTATTTTCTCTAAAACCAAACTTCATTTGCATAAGCAAGTAATTCTAAATTAAGAATTTACAAATCAATAGGTGACATACTCTCGTATCACACTTTGCTCACACCTAAATTCTTAATCATGTCTATTTCAACATATTTACACTATTTTAATTAAAAATAATTATAACTACCCAAGAAAAATTGATATGAAAGCATGTGGTGCACAATTAAATTAATGTCAAAATAAACATATCCAAAAAATACTTCTAAAAGTTTCAAAAGAATAAATATAATAATTAATTGCATGGCTTATTTCTACTTTTATTGCAATATTCTCTTCTCTAAAACCAAATGTCATTTGCATAAGCAAGTAATTCTAAATTAAGAGTAGACAAATCAATATGTGACATACTCTTGTATCACACTTTGCTCACACCTAAATTTTTTATCATGTCTATTTCAACATATTTGCACCACTTTCAATTAAAAATGATTATAACTACCAAGAAAAACTGAAATGAAAGCATGCGATACACAATTAAATTAATGTCAAAATAAACATATCCAAAAAATACTTCTAAAATTTTCAAAAGAAAAAATATAGTAATTAATTGCTTGGTTTATTTCTACTTTTATTACAATATTCTTTTCTCTAAAATCAAACGTCATTTGCATAAACAAGTAATTCTAAATCAAAAATTTACAAATCAATAGATGACATACTCTTTGTATCACACTTTGCTCACACCTAAATTTTTAATTAATCATGTCTAATTCAACATATTTGCACTAATTTTAATTAAAAATAATTATAACTACCCAAGAAAAAATGAGATGAAAGCATGTGATACACAATTAAATTAATGTCAAAATAAACATATCCAAAAAATACTTCTAAAAGTTTCAAAAGAATAAATATTATAATTAATTGCATGGCTTATTTCTACTTTTATTGCAATATTATCTTCTCTAAAACCAAACGTCATTTGCATAAGCAAGTAATTCTAAATTAAGAGTATACAAATCAATAGGTGACATACTCTTGTATCACACTTTGCTCACACCTAAATTTTTAATCATGTCTATTTCAACATATTTGTACTAATTTTAATTAAAAATAATTATAACTATCCAAGAAAAAATGAGATGAAAGCAAGTGATACATAGTTTATGCAAGTAATTCTAAATTATGAATTTACAAATCAATATGTGACATACTCTTGTATCAAACTTTGCGAGCACACCTAAATTTATAATCATGTCTATTTCAACATATTTACACTAATTTCAATTATAAATAATTATAACTATCAAAAAAAACTGAAATGAAAACATGCCATATACAATTAAATTAATGTCAAAATAAACATATCCAAAAACTACTTCTAAAAAATTCAAAAGAATAATAATTTCAATTAAAAATAATTATAATTACCCAAAAAAAACTGAAATAAAAACATGCCATATACAATTAAATTAATATCAAAATAAACATATCCAAAAACTACTTCTAAAAAATTCAAAAGAATAAATATATTAATTAATAAATTCTAAAAAAATTCAAAAAATTCAAAAAATACATATATTAATTAATAAATTTAAGAAAGTTACAAAAAATAATACTTACCAGTAAATAACAAAGTCTAAAAATCCAAAAATATATACCACCAACCCGTCACCTCGGAACTGAAAACAACCATTAAATCATTTTTTAATAGATCCATGAATTTTACTCAATATAAAATCTTTTTTAACGCAAAGAAATCCAATGCAACAGTTAGCAAGCTCACAAAAAGAAATCATATCTAAATGAGCCAGAGGCAGAAGAATCTCAAATCAGAAGCTCTGATTAACACAAAAGAATATGTAACAGTTCACATTTCAAAAGCACTTAAAAAAACATATTCTCTTTAATAAACAAATGGCGTAGAGACAAAGATATGCGATGCCCAATAACCTTATTCCACCTTGCGAACTCCGATGGCGCAAAAGCTTTTCCGTTCTAAACCCCTCTCTGTAGATTTTGACAGGACGGACCACCTACCCAATATGGGCCCACCATTAATGTAATGGTATGGCAATCACTCATACTTCAATCAAATGCTCCGTATTTATTTTCCACCTGTAAATGATTCTATCATTCATCAAGCCTGTGTTCCTCAATCGCTTTTGCTTCTTTATTCAATTCGTACAGACTATTACTTTATCCGCCGACAAAATACGATAGACTGAATTTTCTGTGTGAACAGAAGAGTTTTATATCAAGTTAGCAGAATACAAACTTTATACGCAACCCAGGTATAAAGATTTTCACCTGTGCGTAAATATAGCTGCGCAAATCTACAAAATCTAAGGTGCAGATTCAATACAAAGAGCTCGGAGTGCATGTACACCGTTCCGTACAGTTATTTTGACAGGAAAATTGAAGACCTCCCAGCAATTCTTATCCAAAAAAATATATATTATCCATTACAACCGTGAAAATGGATCCCAAATTTAAGTTCTTAACAGGTAAAGTAGAGCATTTCAAATAATTGTTAGGAAGTACAACGATGTCCATTGATTGGGAAAGAGAATGCTACGTTTCAATTTCTTTACATTTTAAATTTTGAAAAAATGAGCATATGAATGGTGGTTATATTTGTCTTTAGGTTGTTTTGTTTTGTTTGTAAATTTTATTTTTATTTTTACTTGGATGACAGATCATACTTTGATGATTTTAAAAGTTTGGTGGGGCTTTTTTTTTAATTTTGTTAATGACTGAATTATGGTTGAATTATTCATTCGGGACTTTTTCTTTAATTTTTTTAATGATTTTGTATTATGGTTGAATTATTCACCGTGGACACAAAGTTTAAAAGTTTGTTGGGATTTTTTCTAATTTTATTAATGATTTTGTATTATGGTTGATTTATTCTTCATGGATAAAAAGTTTCTACTAAGATCTTTGAAGACTTGAATTTGGGGTGAACAACATCTAAATATTTGTAAAAAGTAAGATTTTTTTTTTTAATTCCGGATTGATTCATATGCAATTTTGTATTTGTTTTTATATTGCTAATTGAGAGTGAAATGAAAAATAGATATTTTATAAAGATTTCAATTCTAATAACTTTCTCTTTTTTATTTTTAAAATGATTTAACATTTGAAAAGTAGGCTTTTTGTTTTTAAAAAAGAAAAGAAAAAAAGGAGTTGATAAGATTGAAATGAAAAATAGAATAATATTTTATTAATATTTCAATTCTAATAAATTTAAAATTAGTTTTACTTTTTTATTGAATTATTTATTAACTTGATAAGTTTATTATTTATTATTATTAATATTTTAAAATTATTATTTTAAAATTATTATTTTATTAATATTTGCATTTTGGTATAATTTGACTTTGCATTTAGTTTATGCTATTTTAATTTTTAATTTAGACATAAGTTTTAAATTTACTTTAATTATATATGTCTTCTAATGAATTTACAAAACAAATTAATTATTAGAATTAATTTAATTTACAATTAATTGACTTATTAAAATTTTAATTATTGTAGAATAATTATATTTTGAATTTTTATTTTAATTTATATAATAAATCAAATTTAAAATCTAAAATCTAAATAAAAATTTATATAGAGAGATAAACTAACTTTTGATCAGTCATTCCGTGCCAACAATCCAAGGATAACATGTGTTCCTAGGTAGTTATGTTCAAGGTAGCATGTCATTTGATTAAAGATATAATAATTCAACTTTAAGACCTCTTCAGTGTACCCATTGCAAACTTAAGGAGGAAAATAGATAAAGAGAAGAGAGAGAGGAAGAGACAATGGAGAGGGAGATGAACAAATATAGAGAGGCAAAGAGAAAGAAAGGAAGATATATATATATATATATATATATATATAGAGAGAGAGAGAGAGAGCTTGTGATATCTTTGTCTCCCTCTCTATCTCTATGTTTCTCATTATTTGTCAATCTCTCTTCCTCTCCCTCTCTTATTTCTCTTTATATTTGTATTCCCTTATATCTTTCTTTCTTTTCTCCTCTCTCTTTTCCTCTCCCTATCTCTCTCCCTTACTCTATTTTGCTACACATATTTGTCTTTCCCCCTCTCTCCCTCTCTCCCTCTTTATCTACCTCTACCTCTTTCTATATGACTTCATATCTCTATTTTTTTTATCTATCCATCTCCCCCTCTCTAATTCGCTCTCTATCTCTATTTATTCCTCTCCCTCTTATTTCCTTCCATCTCCACCTCTCTCGCTCTCTATATATTAATCCTTATCTTTGTCTCCATATCCATCTCTATCTCCATCTCCATCTCCATCTATATCGCCATCTTCCTCTCTATCTCTCTCCCCTATCTCTATCTCCTTACTTCTTCTTGTAATGATCTATAATTCCTGCAAACATCAACAACTGATTAGTTGTACCTACAAGTTAATGAAAACATTATACAATAGAATGCATTGGAAGTAAATAAAGGAATTTAATAACAAGAAGGATCTCACCCATTCCTAATGCTCCATGTCTGACTTGTATTGTACCTTCTCAAGCTTGCTGTAATAGTATGATGCCCTCAGGTTTTGTGAGCAAGTTACTATTTGTCTAGCCCTAGCTAAGCCTTTGAAGGATTTATGAAAATGTATATAACTATGCAACTAGAATATAGATCCTAATATGCAAGCAATGATTAACATAAAAGCCTAAGATATGAAGTAAAATGCCTATAGTAAGAATAACTTAAGCAATGATCGGATCCTAAAATGAGATCAAGATTGTCATTTTATAGAAAATGCAATCTTGAACGGACGGACAAGATGAGAGCTTTAAGGAATGCCCTAGAATCAAAGGTCGAGATTCAATAAGGCAATTCTCAATTAGGGTTAGGGAAAAATATCCATATGTGTGAATAAGATTTTAATTAAATGAATTAAATCAAGACTGAATGTGACAGTGGAGATGAAATTAGTAAAAAATCAGAAGACAAGAGGATGGGATTTTAGAAAATCAATAATTTTAAAAATTACTTGATTTGTAGAAGAATACTTCTATTTTGAATTAAATTAATTCAAAATAGGGATTTTGTAAGATAAGCAGTAATTGATTTTTGAAATTAATTACTAAATGAAGAATCAGTTAAGTATGTGAGATATTTTTAAATGATTTGTTTTATTTAAAAATATAAAAGTGTCACATGCCTTAATTAAATAATTAAAAATAATTATTTAATTTATAAGAAGTATTTAATTAATTAAATAAATTAATGAATATATTTAATTAAGAGAGGATTTAGGAATTAGTGACATATTAAATAGATATATTAAAATATATTAATTTAATAATCAGGAGGACATTAATGATAAGGATTAATTAAATAAATGAGATTTTATTTAATTGTAAGAAGACTTTGATAATTAGGGATATATTAGATAAATAAATAAGATTTATTTATTTAATAATCATGAAGAATGAGAGATTATGAATTAATTAAATAATTATAAATTATTTAATTAATAGTTGAATGTAGGTTAGAAACATAATTAAAATGTTATAATCATGGCATGACGAAAAGTGGTAAAATAGTGCTTGCAGGTTTTAGTCATTTTTATGTGTCTACATTTGCCCCTCTTTGTCATAATGCAGCCTGTCGCATTGTGGCAAAGAAAACAAGTCCAGAATATGCCCCAACAGAGGTACGGAGTGCCTATGCCCCCTCGGGAAAATTTTCGAATTTCGACTCGAGGTCAGTAAAATCTAGAAAATATCCCGAATAGCCAAATTAATGACAAGAAAAGTGATGGCGTGATCCGATTTAGAAATGGAGAACGTTAAGGTAGTCAAAATGTCGGTCAAAGGTTGTCAAATGAGCCTCCAGTAGGACCTACCAGGTCAAAACCCTAATTTTTAGCCTATAAATAGGTTGAAAAGGTCAATCCAAATGTCCTTTTCTCATTTGCATATAGAATATTTCAGAAACCAGAGCTCTGAGAGACGATGGTGATCCCTATGACTACACATTGTGGATATCGCGTGCGCACATTCCAACGACCTGAGGGCGCAAAGGCACCGGTAAGTGCTCTATCCAACTTGTCAAATTTCAATTTTTATGCATTTATGAGGGTTAAATGGGGGGAAAACAATTGCGGTGCGAGGCAAATGCTATCGCGAAAGCCGCAAACGCCTTCGCGTTCGCCGCATTTGACTGCGTCGGGATGCAAGTGCGGTGGGAAGGATAGGTTATTTGTGCAATTGCGCATTCGCAAGTTGAAATGACGCAATCGAAAAAGTGTGACGTAATCGCCAGATTGTGCAACGCATTTGCAAATTTGCGACGCATTTGACATGTCGCATGACGCATATGTTGTTGAATAACACATTCAATAGATTAAATGACGCATTCATTGTTTGCTTACACATTTGCTGGTCAGAACGACGCATTTGATATATTGCAACACATTTGTCTTGCACCGAGCCGCAATTGAAACATTGTGACCCATTTGCAGTCAACGCGACGCAATTGAAGTTGACCATAGTTAGGTTTTGTTGACCTTGCCGAGATTAACTTTTATGTACCCTTGACCTGCCAGTAGTACAAAACTTTCCATAATGCTTCTCAATATGTTCTAATCCTTGGCCTTTCCCTGTGCAGAGTCGGCTTGTGCCCATTTATACATGAGAGTTTCGACCATCTGCCTATGCTTTTTGAGATCGTCTCAGCGATAAACAGAGGCAGCGGTTGATGGCCCTAGGCCTATACCATGTTACTTACATGTTCGTTATTCGGGCAAACAGAGGTTTGTTGAAAGCTCTTTGTGAGAGGTGGCATTCTGAGACCTGCTCATTCCACCTGCCTACTGGAGAGGCGACTGTGACTTTGGAGGATGTTTACCGCATTCTCCGCATTTCGATCAGCGAAGAGAGGGTGGTCTATGATCCACACCGAGGGCGACAGGTCTTGACAGAGAGGTATGAGGGTACCGATGGTGCGCAATTGGCTCTAGACGGTTACGAGATCAGCTGGGATGTTGTGGCTGATCGATTTCCTAGGTTTGATGCCATACTCATGACCTTGATCGCCGGACTACTAATCCCAGATTGTCGTGGTCACAGATTTCCCATTGGATGGGGGGATGTTCTAGTTCATATGTGAATACAGGAGACTATTTTCGCTTGGGGGCCATGCTTGTTGGCCATGCTGTACCACCAATTGCACGAGGTAGTCTATCTCTAGGGGCACAGTATCAGTTGTGAGACCACCCTAATCATGATTTGGGTATGGGAGCGTATTCTTATTTTTCGACTGCCAATACAGATGCAGCAGCTAGGTGATGGGATGCCATACGTTTATCTGTATGCAGGATCAGTTAGCCAAACACGTGTTGGAGATACTAGGTACTGGCGTCATCAGATAGACACGATGATCAGTTTTGTTTGGAGACCCTACAGGGATTGTGCCCAGTGGGTAGATGAGGACGGCCACCTGTCCTTTTGCAGACAGTTTCGATACCTTATTGGCCGTATGGTACAGACACATCAGATCATTGAGATGTACTTGCCCCAGCGGATACTACGACAGTTTGGGGAGTAGCAGATTATGCCAGTAGGCACAGTAGAGTATGCTCGGTCTTCCAGAGAGACCATGTGGGGGCCACCCATATCAGTGACCATGGCAGAGTAGTAGGAAGATAGCTTGGTGGCAGTTTGGTGGGCATGGAGAGGGGATCTAGCAGATCTAGGGACGTCTGCCGAGTTTGACACCTGGTGGCAGGTTCACAGGCCCATCCCTTTGACAGATACGGATGGTCCACCGTTGATAGATTGCAGATCAGTCATTCCATGGATTCTGAGGAGAGGGCGGGGTGCCAGAGATGGAGGGAGAGATGGCAGAGGTGCCCGGGGCAGAGATGGAGGCAGGGAAGGAGGCCGAGACGGGGGAGGCAGAGGAGGTGGAGGAGGTGGAGGCGACAATGGAGGTGGGGGAGATGGCAGGGGTGCCAAGAGGAGGAGAGATGACCGAGGGCGGAGGTAGCCCAGGAGAGTGAGGCAAAGAGTGGGTGGTGTACCATTATCACCCATTCGGGAGGAGGGGGAGGAGAGAGAGCTAGAGACGAGGGCCGATGAGGTCAAAGGCGATGAGGAGGAGGTGGAGGTGGTGTTTGAGGAGGAGGTGGAGGTGGCAACAGAGGAGAGAGTGGAGGTAGAGGTGGCGGTGGAGGAGCGAGTAGAGGCGGATCCACTTGTTGGGGGACACCCTCTTGACATAGATGTGGAGGAGGTCCAGGCCAAGGGGGAGAGAGAGGAGGAGGACGAGGCAGATCGACGACTACGGGAGTGCATGATCTTTGGAGATGATGAGGGTGACAGATCACCCATTTTGCCTGTGGATGCCACGATTGACCAGAGGATCACTGATCTATAGAGCAGACTAGATGCAGCCTTGTCTCAGAACAAGGCCCTAGCAACGAAGTTGGAGGTCACTCGAGTTGAGAGAGATCAGGCCGTCATTCAGCGGCAGGAGTTAGAGTGGTGGGTTTCAGAGTTTGCAGAGTTATGCTCTGGGCGGACAGGAGATATGGCCCAGGAGTTGGCCAGCGTAGTAGAGAGCAGGGGCCGATACATGGCACTATATGAGAAAGCAGTTCCACCTGACATACGGGACCCAGGGTTGTCCTGATCCTATAGTAGGACAGGTAGTGGCAGCCAGACACACAACAGTAGTTAAACCAGTGCTAGGGGGTCCACTTCATCAGGGCAGTCGTCAGGTCACTGATCTCATAGTTCTCATAAGCATTCGTCAAGGCACATCCACAAATCAGAGCATGGCCACCGGTCAAAGCACGGTCACAAGTCAGTGTCTTCAGGGCAGCAAATAGAGCAGAGTCAGCCTCCCATTACTGATCCCTCAGGATCACAGAGTCAGATGCAGGAGAGGACACCCATTCAGTTCACTGTTCACCTTATGACTCAGCCGCAGTCACCTCCCAGTTCATCTCCATGAGATGGGGGGGGACCATCCTAGGACTTGCTTTAGACACATGTATATTTTGATATTCGAGCCTGCGAGCTCTATTTTTGGGATATCATATGACTTTATCCTGTGACATTACATGTTTTTGAGAGTATATATATGCGATGCAGTTTTGATGTGGCCTATATGATGTTATGTGTTATGGTATTCTAATGTTTTATGAGATGCTTATGTGATGCTTTTATGATGCTTATGAGATGTATGGGCATTATGCTTATGTTTATGAATGCAATTATGGATGTGGTTATGTATGCATTAATTTGATAATGATGTGATTCCTATATGTTAATGCAAATGTTTCTTTATGATGCTTATATGTTGATGCAAATGATGGTCTTATGAATGAATGTAAATGATAGCGTTTATGCAATGTGAATTATGGTATTTGATATATGTAGATGTGAATATGAAATGCTCATGCAATTATGTATGTAACTTTGTTTTTGTATGTCACAGGATATTATTAGAGGATGAGAGAAAAGAAGGCGAAGAGAGATGTTAGTGCGAAGAAAGATATGCATGTTAGTGTGGAAATTAACAATCCTTCAAAAGCTTTGCTATAGTGCTATTCTGGTTGTTGCTATTTAATCATCATTGGGAAAAAATGTCATGATGGTCAACAAACACTATGACATGACATAGATCAATAGTGTGCAAGGTCGAACCATCACGTAGATCAACAGTCGCAGACAAAGGATGATCATGACTCATGCAAGGAACACAATTGTCCCTAGTCACTTTATCATGACCAACTGCCAGAAAAACCAAACTAATCATGAGACGTCGTTGTTTCTCTAAATCCTGATGATAGGACATCCTTGAGAAACTAGTCACATGATAGTAAAAATAGACAGTAAAATCATCGTACTACGTCATTGCTTCTCTAAATCCTGAAGTCAGGACATCTTGGAGAAACTAATAGTAGAGTGATTAGCAGACAAGGATAATCATCATGATATGTCATGGTTCCTAGGACATAAGGAACTAATATCATGATAATCATCAAAAGACAAAAAATTTTTTGCCAAGTGTTTGCCAAGTATTTTAATGTCAGATGTTTGTCAAATGTCAAGCGATATCAAATTCGGGAAGGACACATCCTGAATGACGTTGATATCTAGGAGATCGATTCTCAGAGTTAGGAGAATCTCTCAAAATGCCAGATGATGATGATGATGCTTAGGAATGACACATCCAAAAGCATCAAGAAGTGACGAGAGTTTCTTTTCAGAAGGACACATCTGAAGAAGAACCCAAAGTTTTTCCATGATAAATTGCCTTGATATGATTTGGACTACATGCCATTGCTGACATGCTGAATTGACTGAAAGTGTTTGACGGAATAGATTTTCGATAGACTGATAGTTCTAGATTGATAGAAGATTTGCTTGATTCGAAGATAGTTTTCCATGTGTGAATGTGTATTGTCATGAACCCTAATGGACTGACCTAGTGTGGCCTCGGGGGTCCATCGATTGATGGCCTTGCCTACGTCGTGCACTCAGAGACCTCGTAGTTCGACACGACCAATGACATTGTCCAAAGGACAGAAGTTTGAATCATGATTTATTTTGCGACAAACCTAGAAGGACTGACCTAATGTCTCGAGGATTCAAAGATGAATCTTGCCTACATAGCAAATGCGCAGAGACAATGTAGTTCAGACTAGGATGAAGATTTGAATGACGTGATCGATTGAATTGATCAGATTGACTTTGATTTTGGATTTTGACATTGATTTGGATGTTTTTGTATTTTCTCA
The DNA here is from genome assembly GCA_007115665.2 of Sequoiadendron giganteum. Classification (NCBI taxonomy): domain Eukaryota; kingdom Viridiplantae; phylum Streptophyta; class Pinopsida; order Cupressales; family Cupressaceae; genus Sequoiadendron; species Sequoiadendron giganteum. Next base: position 268,819,704 of record CM021108.1, read on the forward strand.
GGACGCTTTCAGATTTTTAGGTCTTTTTCAAATTTTTATGATTTTTTCAAGACTTTTTCAGAATGCAGGATCATGTGTGGTACCCACTGCAGTTACATGATAATGTTCTTGCCCTAGATAGAGCAGGGATTATCCGAGTCCCATGATATGGAGATAAGCAGACAAAAGGCCAAGATATGCAAGGGATGATGTCAACCAAATGCTAACCATGGTCAAAATTGACAAGACTTAGGGCGAATGTCGTGAATGTGTGAGGCTTTTGTGATTATGACAAATGGGTAAAGGTCGATTTGAGTAACAGTAGATGGTGAAGCAATGATCGACTACGCATGGCGCCTGTTTGCCAGGTTTTCACCATGGTACCTATCCAAAGCGCCTGTTTGCCAGGTTTTCACTATTGAATGAATTCATTTCTTTTTACTATTTTTGCCATTTTTCAACTTTTTTTGGTGTCACCAAGACGCCTGTTTGCCAAGTTTTCATCAAGGGACGATTTTTTTTGTATTTTTCAATCTTTTTGTATTTTGTAGGTTTTTAGCCAAGCTCTCTGATGCTATGTGTAGAACTTTCTCAGATGTAAACTGTTGATGGGTTATGCCAGCTGTTCTCTATTAGGTGTGGCCAACTGATAAGCTCCGGAACCAATTGCGGCAATAATGATATAAGGACCAAGCCAGTTAGCCTCAAACTTACCAGGCTTTTCATGGTCCACCCGATTTCTGGGTTTCTGCATGAGAACCAAGTCACCGATTTCAAACTTTCGCACCATGACTCTTTTGTTATAACTTCGGCAGAGATGATTTTGATATGCCTGTAGATGATTTAAGGCATTTTGTCGTCTTTCTTGTAGCATTTCTAGCTCATGGAGACGAGTATGTCTATACTCTTCATCATCAATCATTCCTTTCAAAGAGACTCAGAGGGAAGGAATTTTGACCTCGATGGGTAATATGGCCTCAGATCCATAGACCAGGGAAAATGGAGTGGCTCTAGTGGGGGTACGAATGCTAGTACGATAAGCCCATAAAGCAGGATTGAGTTGTAGGTGCCAATCTCGGCCAATGTCGTTGACGGTCTTCTTCAGAATGCGAAGGATTGTTTTATTGGACGCCTCAGCTTGGTCGTTACCTTGTGGGTATTATGGAGTGGAAAAATGATGTTGGATGTGGAATCGCTCACAGAGCTCGCGAACGTCCTGATTTTTGAATGGACTTCCGTTATTTGTGATGATGGATTGTGGGACACCATACCGACAGATGATGTAATTTAGGATAAACTTGGAAATTTGTTTACCGGTGATGTAGGTGAGAGGGATGGCCTCAATCCACTTAGTAAAATACTCTGTGGCGGTGATTATGAATTGATGGCCATTAGACGAGCATGGATGGATCTTACCCACAAGGTCGAGTCCCCAATGTGCAAAAGGCCATGGAGAAGTGATCGGTCTTAATTCCTGTGCAGGTGCATGAATTAGGTCACTATATGCCTGACATTTCCGACATGTTCTGACAAACTGAAGAGCATTTTTTTCCAATGTCGGCCAATAGTATCCCAGTCTGGTGACTTTCCTAGCTAAGGTTGGACTACTCGAATGAGATCCGCATATAGCCTCATGTACTTCTCGTAAAGTTGTTTGGGCTTCATCAGTGTCAAGACAGCGAAGAAGGGTGTTGTTAAAGCCACGACGGTATAAGGTGCCACTGACGATGGTGTGTCTAGCTGCTTTTCGAATAAAGGATTTTCTTTGGTTGTTAGACAGGTTGGGTGGGAGGGTTTGGGATTTAAGATAGTCGTATATGTCTTGATACCAAGGTGAACTGGGACCAACAATCTCGCACACCATTTCGGACTCTGGAATATCGTATGTAGGCATCAGCAACTATTCCACTAAGAATTCAAATTGTGACACATTCTTAGGGATGTCTAGGAGAGATCCAATGGTAGCCATTGCATCGATTGCTTTATTTTGTGTCCTCGGGATTTGTTCAAATGCAATCATTTTGAAATACACCAAGAAACTATCCACCATTCTTTTGTAGGGAAGCAACTTCTCATCTTTTGTGTCATAGTCATCATTCACTTGATTGATGACCAATTGAGAATCTTCGAATACGAGCAATGTTTGAATTTTCCATTTGATTGCTATCTTGAGACCTGTGACCAATGCCTCGTATTCCGCAATATTATTTGTATAAGGGAAAGCAATCCAAAATGATTTAGGAATTGAATCCCCTTGTGGTGTGATAAATAATATGCCAGCTCCTGAGCCGTGACCAGTGTGGGATCCATCAAAGTATAATTTCCATGGTAGAGTTGGTTCTGCGTGAAAAATAGACTCATCCAAAAAATCAGTTATCAGAGGATGAGTGGCCTGGATTGGTGCATCAGCCAATTGATCTGCTATGACTTGACCTTTTATAGCCTTGCGCTCCACATACTGTATGTCATATTCGCTTAATATCATGACCCATTTTTCCAAACGGCCTATTAATGTTGCTCGACTCAGAAGATATTTTAATGGGTCAATCTTTGCCACTAAATGTGTTTGATGGCTCAGCATATAGTGTCTAAGTTTATGTGCCGCAAAGACAACTACAAGGCATGCCCTTTCAATGGTTGTGTAATTGAGCTCATATCCAATTAGTGTGCGACTGATATAATATATGGCTCTTTCTTTCTCTTCATGGTCATTTTGCGCCAATAATGCCCCCAATGCATTTGTTGTTGCAGAGACATACAGGATTAAAGGTTTGCCCTCAATAGGCGGCATCAACACTGGTGGTGTCAACATATATTCTTTTATTTGGTCAAAGGCTATGTTGCACTTATCTGTCCATACAAACAGAATGCTTTTGCGTAGTAGATATTGGAATGGTTGACATTTGTCTGCCAACTGTGCAATGAAACGGCGAATAGACTGCAATCTACCCTGAAGTGTGCGCAACTCACTAATTCCCTTTGGTGGAGGCATGTCCAGAATTGCTTTTACCTTTGCTGGGTCAACCTCAATGCCTCGTCTTGAAACTATGTATCCTAGTAGCTTGCTTGAAGTGACCCCAAAAACACACTTCTTTGGGTTCAATCTAACCTTGTAATCCTCAAGCCGTCTAAAGATTTTGTCTAAGACTTTGAGATGATCTTTTCTTGTCAAAGATTTTGCTAATAGGTCATCCACATAATCTTCCATTAGAATATGCATCATGTCATGGAAGATTGTTGTCATAGCCCTCTAATATGTAGTGCCAGCATTCTTTAGGCCAAAAGGCATGACATTCGAACAGTATGTTTCCTAAGGACAAGTGAATGTTGTTTTATGTTGATCTTCTATTGCAATTCTAATTTGGTTGTAGCCAGAGAAACCATCCTTGAGAGATAACATCTCATATCCTACCGTGAGGTCAACAATCATGTCTATATTTGGTAGGGGGAAGTCATCCTTTGGGCAAGCCTTGTTCAAATCTCTAAAATCCGTGCAGATACGGATTTGTCCATTCGCTTTGTAACAGGAACAATATTGGATATCCAATCAGCATAGTCTATCGACCTTATGAACTCAGCATCCAGTAACTTTTTTAGTTCAACTTTGACAAGTAATGCAATCTATGGATGCATCTTGCGCTGTTTTTGTTTAACTGGCTTGATTCCTGGGATTAAAGGAAGATGATGTAGAACCAATTTGGGACCCAAGCCTAGCATGTCAGCGTATGACCATGCAAAGTTAACTTTTCTATTTGTGAAGAATTGTTAAAATTTAGGTTTTTCTTCATCTGATAATGATGCGGTCAAGAGAATCATTTTGGGATTCTCTGGTGTAGCTATGTTAACTTTTGTTGTATCCTCAATGAGCATGGCTCATTTTTCCTGTGTTATGGGGAGAAAGTCCAATCCTCCATCCTTAGGTGCCTTAGAGAGGTTTTCACCTTCGGATGCGTCCTTTGTTTTTACTATTTTACTGCCAGAAGGTGCCTTGCGGTTTTCACCTAAAGGCATTTCTTTTTCTCTTTTATTTTTTGTATTTTTGTGACTGGAGGATTGCACAGTCTCCCCAAAGTAAGCTGCACAATCGAGATCAATGGAGAACCTTGTTTTGTGATCCCCCCATGGAATACCTTCTCTTAGTCCCATGAATTTTGTAATTGCCTCATCATTCTGAAATATGTCCATCACCAGTGGATCTTGTTGGTCCCAGTCGATTAGTTGTGGGTACACAAGGGGGATTCCATTGTCAATGTTGGTAAAGGATGGGGAAGATGCGGAAAGTGTGCAAATTGATGCCTCAAGTGTAAAGGCAAAGTTATCAATTTCCACTTTCGTGTCTGATGCAATAGATGGTCCATACTCCGAGTCAAATGAATCAAATTCAAAATCATAAAATGGGATGAAATTATCAACATCGTGACTAGTGGTAGGCATTTCAGAAGTATGGATAATGGGCTCAGATAGGTCCGGCTCATGGGTGGGCTCAGGAATGGGGTGGGATGATTCAGGTATTGCCAATGACACTTTGTGTTCTTCTGGATTCCAAGGAATGCTTACCGATTTCTTGTCTTTAGAATGTCGGTCAATAGGGTCAATGTTATATTGCTGGCAGAATCGTTCTTCAAAGGAAAGTTGGCCAGGTTCCAAGAATAGCTCATCAATGTCATAGTCATTGATGGTTTTGTCAGATCCCCATTCCCATTCATTTGAGTCCATTTCAGTTAGGAATTCTTCGCTTGTCCCGACACTTTTCGTTACCGTTACATCCTTACTTGAAAATTCATAGATACATTGATCATCAGTTCCGAGTTGGTCGAATCCTAGCCCTATGTATCTTGGTCTTGCCATTATGATAATAGGTTCCCTTCTTCCATTACTGTTCTTTCCAAGGCCGCTTGTGCCATCGAAGCCTTGGGCTTTGCATATCTCATATCCTTTGCCATAGAGATGTAGCGGTAGTGGAGATAACTCTGTTGGGTCTTTGTAGATCCAGTTATCCATGTCAATAATGACTTCGTTACCCATATCGCCCCACCGTGTAAAAACACTTTTTGGTGGAACGTTGAAAGTTACTTTGGGCTCAATTGCAAAACAAGGTCTACCATAGACTTTCGGTGGCTTCGGTATTGTGGTTATACAGTAAGCCATGTTCAATTTGAACTCTCCACAACCAAGGTCCTAGATCTGAAAGTCTTGGGATGGATGTCGATGAAGATGGTGTGGTAGAAGGTCATGGAATGGATGATTTCGTGAGTGTTGATGGGTCAACATATTTGGATGTGGTGGAAGATGAAGCTTCTCGATTGATGGGTACCTGGTGCTCAGCAGTGGCTCGCAGGTTGGTGCAGTATTGGAATGGATCGGGATCTCCGGGGATAGTGATCTCCATTCCATCAAAAGGGAATTTGAGGCATTGGTGGTACATCGATGGAATAGCCTTTAGAGCATGAATCCAAGGGTGACCAAGTAATATGTTATAGTGTATCTCACGATCCAGGACTTGGCATGTGGTATCTATGATGACTGGTCCTACTCAGAGTGGAATTGTAATAACGCCTTTAGAAGCATGTTCTTCATCATTGTATGCTTTGATGACGATGCTTTTGCTAGCATCTACACATACCTCAGAGAAACCAAGAGCTTTGACCAATTTCAAAGAGCAGATGTTCAATCTTGCTCCGCCATCTACTAGAACTCGTCTAATCTTATGCTTGTGGGCAAAGACTTCAATGTGGAGGGCATCGTTATGTGATGTTTTGGGTGAGGAATAGTCGTTGTCTGAAAAGGTGATGTGGTGAGGTGAATTCAAGTATCCGACCATAGTCTCAAAGTGGTTGACATCGATATTGGTTGGGACAGATGACTCTTGCAGTACTTTATCGAGGATGGCCTTATGCGTGGGTGAAATACGAAGTAGTTCAAGAATGGATATTTGGGCAGGTGTTTTATTTAACTGCTCAACGATGTTGAACTTCGGTTTTGGATTGGACTGTCTGGCGGACGGACCGGGTATGGTGATTTTCAGTTGACGTGTTGAAGGACCTGGGATGGTGACCTTGCCTTTACGCATAGTCACATTGCATTCCAGGGCTCTTTTAATGTTGATGGTATTAACATATTCATCTTCATTAGTAGCACGAAGATTGTTAATAATAGTGCCATCAGGATAATTGTATGCAGGACGAGTAGTATTATATAAGCCAGACGAATGTGGTTGGCTTGGTTGTTTGTATGCTTGGTGCCAGACGAGGGAGCCTTACCATGATCCTGCAGTGGGTTCTTGTGTATGGTATGATCTGCATTGGATGTAAAAGATTGACCACCCAACTCAATGGTGTGGTTCTCTATGAGGTCTTGCACCAAATTTCACAATTGGCGACAAGAGGAAGTTTTGTGCCCTTTGGCACGGTGGTAATCACAAAATGAACTGTCATCCCACCATGACGGCTTGAATTGACCAGGGTCATATGGTTTCGGCTCTTCCAATGTTATGATGCCGTTTTGAAGAAGTTTCTTCAAGACAGTTTCGATAGGTTCACCCAAAGGGGTGTATGTGTGCTTTTGGAATTGTCGGGGTTGATGCAACTGCCTTTGATTAGATTGTGCGTGATTGATTTGGATAGCATTAGCAGTTGGTGTTGGTGTAGTGACAGGTGCGTTTTGATTTTGTACTCCTTTGATTGTGAGTACATGACCTATTGCATTGACGGTTTTTGCATCAACTACACCGTCGTTGGTGATGTGCTTGTTCTTAACCCAGTATTTGTTTTTGTCATTTGAGCTACTTGGGTTATTATTGGTGGTGGTGTTGATGGTTTTTCCACCATATTTTAATTCACCTTTGGCAATCAAGGATTTTTCGAGTTGAACACCCTTTTCAACAAGGTCAACAAAAGTGGTGCAACAATGGACTTGTAGGCCATACCTTAGCGGTCCTAGGAGAGTTTAAACAAACATGGTAACTTTCTCCTTTTCAGGTATTTCTACAAGACATCTGCTTGCTAAGGTTCTCCATCTTTGGAAGAATGGAATGAAAGTCTCTCCTGCATCCTCTTGGGTTAAGTCTACATAAGGAGGCGATGTCGATGTCTGTGTCAATGTTGTAAGCATAGTTTTTGACAAACTTGTTTGCCAATTCATCCCATGTTTTTATTCCCTTAGGAAAAAGCGAGAACCATTCTAGTGCATGACATGCAAGACTTCTAGAAAAGAGTCTCATGAGATAAGTTTGCTCATATGCAATGTCCATACAACTAGTAGTGAATTCTCTAATGTGTTCAATGGGGTTCATTTTTCCTTTGTACTTGGGAAAATGGGGTACCACATATCCATGAGGAAAGGGTGGCATATACAAAGTTGTGTCAAATGGATATGGACACAAGTCATGCGACATGTATGACTTTTTATTGGATTGTTGCAAGGTCTCCACTTGTGTTTGAAGAGCAGCGACTTGTTGTGTGAGTGCTTCCACCATGGGATGGTTCGTAGCATCACCTACGTTGGTGATAGGGACAGCTTGAGTCCCCAACTGTTGAGATGAGATGTGTTGATTTTGAGTGGGTTGCCTGTGAGCAAAGTGAGTATTGCGATTAGGCGATTGCTAGAAATGAACATTTTGATGAGGGATATGCTGCTGCGTATGGACTTGATAGGCGTAAGTGGGGATGTGATATCCTGCCACGTTGGACTGGATTTGACTTTGTTGATGTCCAAATGGAGTGAAAGAATGATGGCCTTGTTGATTTTGAGCTTGTTGATGCCCAAATGGAGTGAATGATTGAGTGCTTTGATTGCCTTGACCAAATAAGAGATTGTGGCCTTGAGGAATGTTGGTGGTTTGAGTCACAGGAATGTTGGTATTAACCTGTGAGGAAGTGGGTTGGGTGCTTTGTATGGTAACTCTTCGTTTATTTCTTCCAAAAAGGGTTAGATGAGTTAGTTGCCATAGTATTTGAAGAACTTAATAATAGGTTTGCTGATGTATTCATGGAACTAGATGAAGTTCCAAAGTGGTTTGATGTGGTTGCACCCATTGTTTGTGAAGGAATGGTGGATGTTTGTTGTGGAATGGATTGTGATGTGGTGTTGGTTTGGGAAGATGATCCCCCAATAGATGTGGTGCTGGTTGTGGTGGTAGTATGACCAAGGGAGGTAGCATTGAGTGTGTTGATGACATTTTGTGAAGAGGCTCCCAGGGAGGAATTGTGTGATGGTGGAGTGGGAGAAGTTGCTCTAAGAGTGTTAAGGTCAAATCCCTTTGGTAACTTAGCCCCTTGGTCAAGGAGCATAGCTAGGAATCTAGAAGAGTCATTTAAGACTACTTCTTCTACAAAAGCAACAACTTCTGGATGTTGAGCGACAGCTAATATGTCTTCTTCAAAGACATCCCCATTTTGATCCCGTTGGATAAATGGTTCAAAAATATGTGAGGGAGATGATGGTATGTTCATCTCACTAAAAAGATTGATTGTGGAATTTTCCATGTCAAAACAAGGATTATTCATGGTATTGGGAAATGAATCCATGCTAGTTGTGAACTCAAGAAAGTTGGGGTCTTGTCTAAAAGAATCCATAAGTCTTTTCTTTTTCTATAGTCTAGTTTCGACCATACATAGTTTTGCTCAACTTGGGATGATGGAGAGAATGATCTAAGTATGAGACTATGTTTTTGGTTTCTTTTTGGATTTCTTAAAGGATGCTATGAATGCAAGTAAGACTAAAGGCTTGTGAATGCAAGTGGTGTGACACTAAATGGAGATGCCAAATGATATGAAATAAAGGATCCTAAGATGTACTTACTAGTGAGAGATCTAAAGAGGACAAACTTGGGCAAACAAAGTCTTTGCAATGATTCAATTTTTTGGAAGACCAATGGACCGTGGAAGGACTATAAATAGGACAAAGTGAAATTTCCACACTAGACTAATGAGTGGGAAATAATTCACAAAAGGCTTGAAAAAATGACAAAGGTAATTGGGTCCAATGACAACCTAGTATTGAATGCAAAGTTTGGACAATGAGTAATAAGAGTCAACTCCTAAAATCTGCAAAAAGTGAGTATCTAAGGAGATGGTGAAGCTATCAATGCAATCTAATGAAAAAATGAAACCTATTGTGAGCCTAAAATGGTACTTAAAATGCAATGTTTGATGGAAAGTTTGAGCAATATACTGTTTTGGTTTGGACTGTAATATTGAAGAAAGATTTGGGATTTGACTTGAAGACAAGATGTGGACTTTTTGATTTGGACAGTGAAGAGTTGTTTGCAGTTTTAGCAAATGCATTGTAGCAAATGCGGCACAACAAAGCATATGCGGCTCACAGAATCAAATGTGATTCAGGAAGTGTCGAATGCGATACAGTATTGCGAATGCAGGTTTATGTCTGTCAAATGCGGCTCAATTAACCAAATGCGGCTCACTGATGGCAAATGCGTCTCTGTGTTGTTCAAATGCGGTTTAACAGAGCGAATGCGGCTCCTGATGGCTCAAATGCAACTTATCAAAGCAAATGCAGCTTTATGGCTTTTGATTGCAGTGGAACAGGGCACTTGCGTTGCAATATACAATTTTATGAAAAAACCTGAAAGTTTGCAGTTTTGAAAAGTTTTTTCTGGTTCCGATTTGTGATATTCAATTTGAAGATTGTTAAAAACTGTTGGCAAACACATAAATCAAAATATGAAGTGCATGTTCAGACAGACTCACTCTTAATAGTCAAATGGGTCATCCTCGCAATCACAACCCACATCTTAAAATCATGTCGACTCACACAACCTTGTCACCCCCTAGAGGGCGCCCGTGTTTTTGTCTTTTCCAAGTGCGTACTCAAGGTGACAGAAGTGGATACTAAATCCCCTGAGCAAATAGTCTGTGGTGATTATATGGTGAGTGTCTTGGGGAGAGATTCTTCCCTCCCCTTGCATTGTGATTGAAACGATGTTTGGTTACTGACACGACTGGCTACTACACTATGGTTCTTAATAGGTATTTCCGTTCAGTGTGACAATGGATATACTCCCTCGAGAGACCTCCCAACCTTTAGAACAAAGGCTTTGGGGATGGTTAACCTATCTACTACTATCAAGTTGGATTTTCATCAACAACTTGCTTTTGATTATAGTGGGTTGGAAACCTTGGCTTTAGGTGTTCCCACTTAGGTCGTTCCCGTAGGGTGAGTACTTTTTTCCACTATGGCAGGCCTTCTAAGGGTTGTAAGAAAACATAAATGCATAAGTATAAAAATGGATAGGTCTGGCTTTTTGATCACCTAGTAAAGGGGAGAGCATATGCCTATTATCCAATCAAACACAAAAAGCAAGTTGTTCAATTTTAAACCCAAAATAAAAATTTCTATGCTAGGTGAAGATGTTGCTTCACAAAAACATGGTGTTCATTATTAATCCAGAGATAAAACTGTGGTGACTATCAAAGGGTTGATAAATTCCAATTAAATTAGATGTCTACCCTAGGATTGATAAATTTAGATTAATGTGTCTATCTTAGGATTGGTTCTTTTTAAACACCAAAAAAAAGAAAGAAAAAATCAAACTCTGGCCGCAGATGCGTCGGATCCAGATTACAACCACACCCTGAAAAACAAATGATCTTGTTACTAGTTACCTGCAGCTTAGTTTCTGTCAAATGCATCACGTTGTGTCAAATGCGTCGTTTGAAGGGCCGTATGTGTTGCAACAGATTGATTGCGTCGCTCACGATCGCAAATGCGATGCGACAGAGCGATTGCGTCGTTTCAACCTTCAAATACATCGTTCTGTACTTTGAACCTGCAAAAAAAAATCCAAAGCCGTACGACACCTGCAAAAGTTCATTAAAATGTCGGGTTCACCAATGTAATGATCTAAAATTCTTACAAACATCAACAACTGATTAGTTGTACCTGCAAGTTAATGAAAACATTATACAATAGAATGCATTGGAAGTAAATAAAGGAATTTAATAACAAGAAGGATCTCACCCATTCCTAATGCTCCATGTCTGACTTGTATTGTACCTTCTCAAGCTTGTTGTAATAGTATGATGCCCTCAGGTTTTGTGAGCAAGTTACTATTTGTCTAGCCCTAGCTAAGCCTCTGAAGGATTTATGAAAATGTATATAACTATGCAACTAGAATATAGATCCTAATATGCAAGCAATGATTAACATAAAAGCCTAAGATATGAAGTAAAATGCCTATAGTAAGAATAACTTAAGCAATGATCGGATCCTAAAATGAGATCAAGATTGTCATTTTATAGAAAATGCAATCTTGAACGAACGGACAAAATGAGAGCTTTAAGGAATGCCTTAGAATCAAAGGTCAAGATTTAATAAGGCAACTCTCAATTAGGGTTGGGGCAAAATACCCATATGTGTGAATAAGATTTTAATTAAATGAATTAAATCAAGACTGAATGTGACAGTGGAGATGAAATTAGTAAAAAATCAGAAGACAAGAGGATGGGATTTTAGAAAATCAATAATTTTAAAAATTACTTGATTTGTAGAAGAATACTTCTATTTTGAATTAAATTAATTCAAAATAGGGATTTTGTGAGATAAGCAATAATTGATTTTTGAAATTAATTACTAAATGAAGAATTAGTTAAGTATGTGAGATATTTTTAAATGATTTGTTTTATTTAAAAATATAAAAGTGTCACATGCCTTAATTAAATAATTAAAAATAATTATTTAATTTAGAAGAAGTATTTAATTAATTAAATAAATTAATGAATTAATTTAATTAAGAGAGGATTTAGGAATTAGTGACATATTAAATAGATATATTAAAATATATTAATTTAATAATCAAGAGGACATTAATGATAAGGATTAATTAAATAAATGAGATTTTATTTAATTGCAAGAAGACTTTGATAATTAGGGATATATTAGATAAATAAATAAGATTTATTTATTTAATAATCATGAAGAATGAGAGATTATGAATTAATTAAATAATTATAAATTATTTAATTAATAGTTGAATGTGGGTTAGAAACATAATTAAAATGTTATAATCATGTCATGACGAAAAGTGGTAAAATAGTGCTTGCAGGTCTTGGTCATTTTTATGTGTCTACACTTCTAACATCTCTCTCTTCCCTATCTTTCTCAATATATGTATCTCTCTATCTCTCCTTATTTATATCTCTATATCTCCCTCTCTCTCCCTCTATCCCTATCACTTCCTCTTTCTATATCTCTCTACTTCTCTATCATCTCTCTATTTATCTCCCTCTACCCCCCCTCTCTCTATATATATACCATTTCCTCTCTATCTCTATCTCAATATCTCTTTCTCACTCACACACACATTCCTTGTTTCCCCCTCCATATCTTTATCTCTATATATTTCTCATTCACATGCACACACTCTCCCTATCTCTATATATATATACCATTTCCTCTCTATCTCCCCACCTCTCTCTCTATATATACCATTTCCTCTCTATCTCTATCTCAATATCTCTTTCTCACTCACACACACACTCCTTGTTTCCCCCTCCATATCTTTATCTCTATATATTTCTCATTCACATGCACACACTCTCCCTATCTCTCCCTCCCTATTTATATCTCTCTCCCTCTCTCTATCACTTGTCTCTATCATCTCCTTTATCAGATTACTATTGCCCCTTTTATCTCTATCTTCCCATCTCTCCCTTTTTCTATCCACGCCTCTTCCTCTCTCTCCCTCTCCCCCTATCACTCCCTCTTATATATCTCTCTACTTCTCTCTCCTCTCTCTATTTCTCTCCCCATATCTCCCCCCTCCCTCCCCGTCCCTCTATCTATCTATTTATCTTTACCTCTCCCCCTTTCTCTTCCCATACATCTTTTTCTCCCTCTCTGTAACTCCCCTATTTCTCTCTCCTTCTCTATGTTGCTATTTGTCTACCTCTACTTCTATTTATTTTCCATCTCTCTATCTCTCTCTATCCCTCCCCCTCTCTCTACATCTCCTTAGATCTTCCTCTATCACTCTATCTCACCGTCTATATGTCTCTATATATATCTCAGTCTCTTCCTCTCTAGATATCTCACTCGAGCTATATCCCAATCTCTCTCTTTATCTCTTTCTACCTCTATATTGATATTTATTTCTCCTTCCTCTCTATCCAACCATCTCTATCCCCCTTTTCCTCTTCTTAGACCTCTATATCTATATCTATTTGCCTCTCTATATCTATCTCTCCATATTTCTTCTTTTATCTCTCCCTCTATACCTATCTCATTATCTCTCCATCTCTCCCTACCCATATATTTCTCCCTCTCTCTATGTCTTTTTATATATCACTTCCTATTTTTATATTTCTTTCTACCTCTTACTCTCTCTCCATGTTTATCTATCCCTCTCTCCTCTCTCTCAAGTTATCTATCCCTCTCCTCTCCATACCCCTCTCCTCCATATCCATCTCCATCTCCATCTCCATCTCAATCTTTGTATTCCTCTCTATATCTATCTCCTTACCCCCTCTCTCTTGCATGCTATTCCCATCTTTATCTCTCCCTCTTTCTATCCTTATATCTCCCCCTCTCTCCCCCCCTATTACAAACATAGCATGTCTCTCTTGGTAATGAATCTTGATTATCTTCCCAATTCAAATGTTTTGTTTCAATCATGTCTGGATCCCTATAAGTGGATGCATACTTGATTTGAAGCTATCACTTCTCCACTGAGACTTTTTTGCACAAACAACATCATTTTCTAAATGGCCTACCAGTTTATCTCACATTCTGTGCAAATATATGCAAAAAACAAACCAATGAACGCGAGAAACATTTAAACCCCTTTGTTGGCACATATTATTATCCTTCACATAGACTCCATTATATTGACATAGCCAATTAGAATGAGACATATGCATTTGAGTAGTTATGTGGTGTTGGATATGGCTCCATGTAGGCATAAGATAAGTTGCTCATGTGCACCAAGTAGTCTTGTGGTTGACCCACAAATTGACACATGTCATCACCCTAAGGGTTGGTAGGTAAAGTTAACCCTAGCAGCTAAAATATTGTCCCTAGCTCGTAGTCCCCAAATTTCTATTCAATGCAATATGTGCAAAAATGGGAGCTTTTGAATAGGATGTGGGTATCCATCAAAATATAATAGAAATGGGATTATAGTCAGATGTTGTAGTTGCAAGTGCCTTTGGTAGACATGTATGCAACATGTGAAATCATAGACAAGGAACATGAATAGATGCAGGCGTTTTATTTTTTGTCAATAAGGTTGTGTGGTGGAATGATATTCACTACTGGCTAAAATAGGTCCAAGGGCCAATTATATGCATGTGCATGTTGAAATTTGAGTATCATGTGCTAATTATCGATCTTAAGCTTCTCTATTAGCAACCATTGGTCATGTCTAGAATAGCTTTCCTTTTACTCAAGCTAGCCATAAATGCCAATAATGTTAAACTATTGAATGGACAAGACTATTTCAATTGTCTTACATTGTTATACTTAAAATATTTAGATTTAAAAATAATTTATAAAAAAATGTATTTAGTTTTTAAAGATAAACATGATAACAAATGATTTACATGTTTTGAGAAAATTATTTGAGGGTTTAATTTAGTACTAATTATAAACAAATCATGCCGAGAAGTGTTTTATAGAGCACGAAGTGTCATATTGTTACCATGTACATAAAAACCAAACTACAATTATACATATTTAAAAAAATGAAAGTATAAAATGACTCTTAAATAATAAAATAAAATAATTCTTAAATAATTCTAACATAAAAAAACTCTTAAGTAAATAAAATAACTATAAAATAGATCTTAAGTAAATAAAATAAAATAAATTGGCTCTTCACTAAATAAATTATTTTTTAATTAAATAAAAATAATTCTTTAAATAAAAATTAAAATAAAGTACAAATAACCTAAATATTATAAAATAATTTTAAAGTAAAATAAAATAACTTTTAAATAGATACTAAAATGATGGACATATGTTAGTATGTAATGAAATAACTTGCACAAGATAATAAGTTATAATATAAAATATGTTACAAATACTTGATAATACTTGAGAATAATAAGGCAATTCAAGGGGACAAACCTTCAAAAATCTTCAATAAGAACCCAATTTACAATATGATTATGGTAAACCAACCACTAGTTCATATATACCCTACTTATGCCTTGAAAGTCACTTAGGCCAACTTAGATACCTAAATAACACCAAAAGCAACTTAAATATCTAAATAAGACTAAAATAATAATCATATAGCATAATTAAGAGTTAAGGTATCCACAAGACATGATCACTCATAACCCTATGCACACAATAGGATTAAGGGTGTAGCATGCCCCTCTTCAGATACATTATTCTCAACACTAATCAATTATCTATGATTTTACACACAATCCTTATTTCCACGTAACACATTTGAGTGGAGAGTTCTTCCATTTGATCAAATAATTTATGATTTCCCTCATCTACAACCTCTTAGTGCATTTTTAAATAATTTCCTTAGGATCCAAAACTATTATGCTCTCCTCATCAATCTTCAGTAACTTTAAAATCTATGATGTAAATATTTACCAAATAATCTTCTTCAAGCATAAAATGTGGAAAATTGGATGTATCTTTGTTGGCATAGGTAGCTACAATTTGTATGCTGCACTACCAATCCTCTACAACACCTTCTAAGGATGATACATTACTTGGGTGCAAACTTGTTATCTTACTACTATTATTTTAATGACATTTTCTTATATTGTTGTATTCACACAAAGATCCAATCTCCCACTTCAAAAATCCTTTCATTGCACTCATGACCAACCTTTCACTTCATTATATTTTGTATTATTGTTGAATTCTCTTTGAGATTAGCAAGTACCTCTTATTGATGTTGATTGTGTTCTTCAAGTCTTTGAACCCTTAGGTGTACTTGCAATGAAGAGGCGATTGATCGTGACTAGTAGACATATAGTGTCAAAAATTGAAACATATTGAAAAAGTGCTATACCGCCATTCTACTAGGGGTGGCCATTACACCCATCTCTCTTGTTTATCTACAACAAAACATTAGAGATAACCTTCCAAGAATTTTTTGAACACCTCAATCTTTCCATCTAATCAAGGATGATGTGACAAGCTATGATCAAGTTGAGTTTCCAAACATTAAAGTAGGTCCTTCCAAAAATTATTTGTAAACATAGGTTCATGATCACTTACTATAACTTTTGGAGTCCTATGTAGTTTCACAATAACATTCATAAAGGTTGTTATTACAGTGATTGCTACAAAAAGGTGTGCCAAAGCACATGAATGTGTATATTTAGTGAGATGATCCACAACAACCATTATGATTTTTTTCCTTTAGATTTTGGAAACCTATGATGAAAATCATAGCTACCTCCCCCCACCTTTAACTTGGAATAGATAAGGGTTGTAGAAGACCTTGAGTCTTAATTGTCTACCCTTTATTTTTCTACCATTCAATGAATTTTGTTAGAAAATTTTAAACATACCCTTTTAACCCCCGGGGAAATAAATCTTGCTTGATTCTATGATAAGTTTTCAATAGTCAAAAGTGCCCACCTACTAGAGATGAATTTGCAATTCTCTCTTGACATCTTAAACCTAAGGGTTGAATTCATGCATAGTTACAACCTATACTTGCACCATAAAGCATTTTATTTTCATGCAAATTTATCTAACACACATGAATATTGTTGGATATCTCATTGGGAGTTTGAGCATCCTTGTCCTTATCTCTTCTCTTGCCTTATTTGCCCAATTTTCTTGTAATGTGGAAATGACATACAATAGTGGCTCTATGTTCATCCCTCCTCAATAGAGCATTATTTGTGCAACATTCTCCTCCTCTTTCCTATATATGATCTCAAGGTACAAAACTCTCTCAAAACCTCCACCTCAAGCACCCCAATAATAAGAGAGAAAATACATAAAAACATTAAATGGTGATTAGGAAACTACGAGCAAAAACCTTCCAAGATGTGGCACTCAAATCCCTAGTTAAAATTATAACATCCAAATCCCAAGATGAGTCCATAAGCTAAAAATAACATATTCCTTCCACTTGCCATAAACTTATCATAATACACTCACCAACTTGTGCACTCTATTTTGGCTCCATTATCTTCATTCAAAGATGTCTTATGACATGTTAAACAAATGTCATAAGTCGGTTGACAAGTGCAACTCCCACTTACAACTCATAAATGTTTTTCTATTTCCAGTGTGGGAGGCCCAACTTTTGAAGGCCATTACTTTTGATTCAAGAAGCCGATTGAGCCTCTATTTTAAATTATAGAGCTCAAAGAGATCCACATTATGAGCATCAAGGATTCCATGTCAACTTATTTAAACATATTTTTAGGGTAAAAATTGACTTCTATGGTCTAGAAATTAAGTTTTTCTATTGTATAGTTTAAAAAAATATAATTTTTGTGTTCTTAACTTTAGGATGCAAGGTTAAGATACATTTAATTTCCTAACAAATTATGCAAAAAATATCTCTTGAATATTTCAAATTGTGATTGATTTTCTTTGTCACTTATATTGTGTGGATGAGATTTGAAGTTCCTTGTAGTTTCTTATGACAATCACTAAAGTGTCACATTTCAAGCACATCATTTGTCTATATGCTAATGCTTCTACACAACATCACTATCTTTTTCCATTTGATAGTTTTGTCTTATGCAAATTCTGCTTTGACCTTGTAGCCCTTCGTAAATACTACAACTACTTGATGCAACTATTGTTTAAATTAGATTTTAGAACTTCTATTTTCTACAATTAATAATATCATTTGGGTGTGTTGTTGCCCTTTTAAGATGCAAATGAGCATGCTAGATCTTTGCAAATTCTAGCAACTGGTATTCAAGAAAAAAAGTAAGGTCAAAGTCTATTTCTAAAATTTTCCTTAATTAGATCCAAGGCTTGATTCAACATCTTATTCTTGAAATATTAGGTAGGTGAAACTAAATGTTGGTGTAAAATGATGATGTGTGCAATATCCATCTGAGTTGGGGACTGCCTATTTCTACAAGAGGGGTAGGGGAGCAACAAGTATAGTTCTCTTGAGCATTTCGACCGAGTTTCTTACCTATTGGACACATCCCCAAAATCGAACTAGACAAAAGGCACCAATTCCATCAGTCATGTAGCGGCAAACTAACATGATGAGTTAGAGAGAACCATGAAATGAGCCAAATTCTTCTTCGACTCACATACAATCGACCATTATGTATGTAAGGATCGATAACTAATATGTGTGGAGACAACAAAACGATTTATGAAACTTCAACATCCAACCACCCTATAGGCCACTGAGTTCCAATTGGCTAGCTTACTGACATATATAATTTGATTGGGAAGGAATAACACTTGACTAGTGCTCTCTCTCAACTTACTTCTTGTAGGTAGGATTTTAGATTGGAGATAGATCTATTGTAAATTTTAAATGTCAATGTAGTAAACTTACCAAAAAATGTGTGGTTGAATGTTCAAAGGGTCCTTTCTATTATCTTTTCTCTTACCTTAAAAATCTTGTTTAAAAAAAACATAAAGACATTTTTAATCATTAAAGGTGAGTTGAAGTTAGGATTTGTATGAGAAGGAAAGTGTTTGAGACAAACACATTTTGAATGGTAGGAATATCATAATCTTATCTAAGAAAAAGGGATGCATATACTAAATAATTGAGCTCAAAAACGGTCAAAATTGTTACTAATAAAAAGAGAGCACTGAATCATGTTTATAAAAAGAAAGCACTAAATAAAGTGCAAAAAAGAGGGTAAAATAGGAAGTAAGTTTTTTTTCTTAATATTTCGGTAGGCGATGGCTAAGCTCCATAGTATTTATGTTTATAGTAATATTTTTGACATCCATTTTACATGTTTTTTTATGTCAACTTGTCATTTAAAGAAGATTTTAGAATATTTTTGACGTGCATCGAAAAACGTTCAAATGATTTAACAAATTTTAATTTATTTTCTATAACAGTTAAATAATGAAAAGAACTCTTTCATTTGTTGAGAAGTGATTGACATTACTCAGTTCCTTAAATTTCTTCTCAGAATGTGGAATGAATCGACACCGTTCATTCAACAGTGGTCTTTTTTTTTTTTGGCTTTTTGCGCTCCTTTTCTTCGTTCATTCCAAGTGATGTAATAGTTTTACTCTAAAATGCTGAGGAAATGTGAAAAGCTCAAGGAGTAAAAGGGATAAATTGAAAATCCAACGGATCTTATTTTAATGCTAACGTGGAACGTACATGACGTGGCAAGTTCTGCAGTCCTCTGACACAATAATAGAGCAAGTACAATTATTCAATTTATTTTTTAAAATGGAAACAAATTACACTAGTAATTTAAGAGACTTACAATTGCCTCACTTGCTCTCCAAGCTCTCTGGGATGCATTCCAAACTTCCCGGAATAAATCTGCAGAGGACACGTCCAGAAATTTGAGACCCACCAGGGTTTCTTATCTGCTGTAGCGCTTACTGCCGTTAGATGCCCACGCCCAGCCTGGGCTTACGCTTTAATAAGGAGCTTCTGATAAGCTGCCGTCAGATTTGTTGTCCAGTGGATTCGAAGTTAGGGCACGTTGTTGGCCAATATGGCCGTTTTTGAATGGAAATAGGTCTATGAAGTGCCCAAGATCAGAATTTGTAGCGTTCAAATTGGTGGGAAATCAACCGGAAACGATGCCGAAGCATGTAGTGAAGCTGTTGTTTGCAATGAAAAAGATGCACAGGCTCATGGTGGGTGGAAACCATACCGCTGCTAGATTTTGCACACGGTAGATCTTAGTTCGAAGCTGCTTGCTGGTAAATCTCTCTTTTGTCTATGGTGGCAAATCAACAAGAAACGATGCCGAAGCATGTAGTGAAGCTGTTGTTTGCAATGAAGAAAATGCACAGGCTCATGGTGGGTGGAAACCATACCGCTGCTAGATTTTGCACACGGTAGATCTTAGTTCGAATCTGCTTGCTGGTAAATCTCTCTTTTGTCTATGGTGGCAAATCAGCCGGAAAAAATGCCGAAGCATGTAGTGAAGCTGTTGTTTGCAATGAAGAAAATGCACACGCTCATGGTGGGTGGAAACCATACCGCTGCCAGATTTTGCACACGATAGATCTTAGTTCGAAGCTGCTTGCTGGTAAATCTCTTTCTTTTGCTTGATCTAATCCTGCAAAAAGAACAAACCCTGTTCTAGGCCTGCATAGGGTTTTAGCACGCTAGGGCTGTTCCTTTATTTTGAAATTCGTATGGTGAATTTCTTTGAGTTTGAGCACAAATCTGAGCACAATGGATGTGGATATAAACTTGACGAAGCTGGAGCTCATGTATGGCTCCCTGGGCAAGCGGCTGATGCATCGCTGCATTTGGTTTTCAATGATACTGGCTTTGATGCCTATTCTCTACATTGTCCAGGACGACGGTCCATGTGACCTCACTGCTGGCTCCGAACCCTTCTACCGTCCGGGAGGCCTAGGGATCGAATCTCCTACACCAACGATGATCTGGGCGTTGAAACCGAAAGTAAAATTTTACTCTGGCATTTACAAGGACCTGTTGGAGCAAGGTCTCCTGCGGCCTGGTCTGAAAGGCCTCTGCGTCGGGTGTCACGCTGCCCACGCCGTGTTAGCATTGAGGGAAAACGGAGTCCCCGACGCCACGGGAATCGATCGCGGGTCCTGCAAAGGCAAACTAAAACGGCTTCCGTTTGCAGATAATTCTTTCGATTTTGTGTTATCAGCGTCCGTGGATCGAGCCCGGGCGCCTGCTCTGTTCGCCGTCGAGATTGAACGCACTCTGAAACCTAACGGCGTTGCAATTATAGTGGTGTCGGCCAGGCGGGCGGTCCTAGCTTCAAACCCTCTACATTCTCTGGCCCCCACAGCAGCACTCTTCAGAAACTCGGATGTCGTTCATGTGACCGTGGCAGGGAATTCTTCAGTAATCGCGCTACGCAAGCTTGCTTTACCTCCCAATCCCGACCACCTCTGTTCTCCCCTGAAGCACGACAGGAGCTTAATCGAACTCGCGGAGCCATTAACGGAGAACCACAATAACGCCGTTTATTTGCCGACTGTTGTGGACATAGGCACCGTAAACCGCCATGTTTATGTTGAAATTGGGGCTAATGACACTGTGAGCGGTAAAAGCGAGTGGCTCGTGAGGGCCTATCCGAAGCAAACCAAGGCGTTTGATATCTATGCAATAGGCGTGGATGATTCAGTCTCTGTTAATGCTTCTGTTGCCAATCTCAGCGGAATCGAAGCGGTGCGACTGAAACAGAACAAAATTGGAGGATGGATGAAAAGGAATATCAGTAAGATGGATTTTGTTGTTGTGAAAATAGGGTTTCTGTATGCGAGGGAACTGTTGGAGAACGGAGTAATATGCCTTGTCGACGAGCTTTTTGTGGAATGCAGCCATGATGAAGAAGAAGAAGACGACGACGACGATGTTGCATGTCTCCATCTGCTGAACGCTCTGAGAAAGAGTGGCGTCTTTGCCCATAAGTGGTAACTGCTCTGGTTAATACCCTCCTGCCGTAATACTATACTATGGTAAGTCTGCCTACTATGCTACTAGTCTAAGTTATTACTATAATATGCTAAATAAAATGCAGATTTGGTGGTGGTGTCTTTGTATTAACAATATCTCAAGAGTCCATGTGTAACTCTGGAATTGGTGATACGTGGCATCTTACCTAGTTATAAGTTGTTTCTGCATAAAGAGAGTCTAGGACATATCATCATGGTTTCACTACCCTTAACCACTAGGGAAGAGGATCAATCGATGAACATGTATCCCTACTAGTTATAAGTTGTTTCTATATATCTAGTGTATTTTCATCACGATTTTATTACCCTTAATCATTAGGGAAGATGATCGATTGATGAATATGTGTTGTTTGTTTTCATTATGGTTTCACTACCCTTAGTCATTAGGGAAGAGGATCAGTTGATGAACATGTGTTGTTTATTTTCATCATGGTTTCACTACCCTTAACAATTAGGGAAGAGGATCAGTTGATGAAGATGTATTGACAGTTAATTTTGGTGTGGTTTTAAAAAATATTATTAAAAAATATGGTGTCTGATAATATTTAAAAGTGTTCATAAATTTTTGTATTTTCATTCTTAAGTATTGTATATTTGTATTTTTAAGAGTTATTTCATACAATGTTTGGTTAATAAATGAAATTTAGTTAGGCTAAACTCACCTAAAGGTGTTATCAAATGGTTTATAGACACTATAAATTTATAGTCTTATAGGTCAAGCTATTGGGACTATAAATATTCATATCTATTAATCATTTGATAAATTATTTTGATGTTGTTAACAATGTATTGGTTTTGGCTTTAAAAATGAATGCTTCATCAAAAAATTTCAAATTATAATTATAAAACTTTTGAGAAGGAAATCTTCCTCTACATGTTTGAATTTCCAAATTATAATTATAAAATTTTTGAGAAGGAAATCTTCCTTATATGTTTGTATTCATGTTTTTTCAACAACACAAATAAAGGTATAAATTTTTTTATTGAAATTACTTGCCTATTACATATTAATAGAGTATAAATTGTTAAAAAGGAAAACATGTATGATTCTAAAAGACAATATTACTAGACAATTCAATCTACAAAATATAAATTAGTAACATCAAAGGAGTTGGAAAACATATGATAGTCGTATTGTGTGTGTTTTGATTGTACATGTTTTAGAGAAAGTCATACATACTCCTTTTGGAGAAACACTCAATGTAGTAATTTGAACACATTGTAATATTTTTGGATTATTTCAATATCTAGACTCTTTAATTCTAGTGCAATTGCTTAAGACTATCATGAGAGAAACATCATTATCATAACTAATGGAAATATGAATTATACATTTGAAATTGAGAAATTATGTTCACAACAATTAAACTATATACTTTTTGACATATTTTTAAATAATTACAATCTCTCATTGAATCTTTTTTTAATCTTAGTTATGATAATTCATATATACTTTTTGACATATTTTTAGATAATTACAATCTATCTTTGATTTTTTTTATTTTTATTTTTTATCTTAGTTATGATAATTCAAAATAGGTTAAGAGCATTTTGTAACCATAGTTTTCACTTTGCTTTAGCATCATTTGTTTCAAATATGATTTGTTGATTAGCACCTTCAAAGTTTATGGGTGACATCGTTTTTTGTTGGTTTATGTTGCAATTTGTCTAGCCAAGTGTAAAAAAGTTGATATCAAAGAAAATTATAAATAAATGATCGCTTGACAATATTGGTGCTAATGACATTTATCATTATTTTGATTTTTAGAGAATTATATAATATCTATAATAAGGCTTGTTCCTTTCACTAGAGTGCATGATTCTTGATTTGACAAAGCTAATTTGTGTATTGATTCTTACTCTAAGAATGCTAAGAGAAGACACCTAAAGTTGTCCACACCCAACCACACCAAACTTTAACTTATCCCAAGCATTAAATTAATTATTTTTAAATAGTCAATTCAACTTGAGGTGGAAAAAGAGAATTGAACAAATGGTTTGCATTTATGTAATTCTTGTGGGATAGGACTATAAGGTTGAATTTAACTAAATAAATGTAAATTTAGATAATTAAAGGTGAATGATAGGATAACAAACATGTTAATTAATTATATGTTATCCTATTGTGCACCTTTAATTATATAAATCTACATTTATTTAATTAAATTCAACCTTATAGTCCCATCCCACAAGAATTACATAAATGCAAACCATTTGTTCATTTCTTTTTTTCCACCTCAAGTTGAATTAGCTATTTAAAACTAATTAATTAACTTTACTAATCCCTTGAAGGGTAAACCCACAATAGTGAGTCCTAAACTTGGGGCATCAGATTTTTCAATTTGGATGGAGGTAAAAAGTAAGAAACACCGTCATTCGAAGGTGTAAAATATTAAAAAAACCTTTGAACAAAAGGTAATTTCCATAAATGAAATTAAAGTGGTCTTCATTTGAAGGCCCATTTCTATTTCTTTTATAGTAATATTATATTCCTTTAATGAAAATTACCATAAAACTAATAGAAAGGAAACTTACCTTTGCTTGAAAGTTTTTTTAAATTTTTTTCATGCAAATGCCATACCTTCATCCAAAGGTCCTTGAATACCTTCGAATGAAGGTACTTTTTCTTGAAGGCCCTTTGAACAAAACAAAGGTTGGGGTTTCAGTGGCCATTATTGTCATTCACAGACTTACATGTTTGATTTTTTGCATGTATTTGTAGCTCAAATATTTGTAATAGCAGTCTTGTGACTAGATAGTTGTATTGCATTTGATTGCATGTATGTAGATGATTTCATGAAATTGTAATAAAGTTGCATTTTTTTGTTCTTGAATTTTGTTGTCTGTGAAGGTTGTGTTTGAGGGAGAGTCTCCCTTCACTAAGTGGTGATCAGAGTGGGAGTTCTTGAGTGTGTAAACAGATCACTGAACGTGAGGTAGTACTAGGACTTGTAATTATGGGTTTGTAAGAGAAGTGATCAGAATGCCTCCGTGAAGAAATCATGGTGGTGGAAAAAATATTGTAGTACCAAAAGAGGGTTTTAGAGCCCTATAAAGACAAGTTCAAGGACTTCAAAAGGAGGTGCATAGAGGAATCGATCTTAGAAGAGGAGATGAAAGTGAAGATGAAGTTGAAGAAGAAGGACAGTACAAAGAAGAACAAGATGAACAACAAGGCCCTAAACAAGTTAGATTATTGAAGGTCCTCTCCAAGATTGGGAAAAGGGCAAGGACTCAAGTTTCTGCATACTCTGGAAATCTCAATGCGAAAGAATTGATCAATTGGATCAATGACATGGAAGATTAATTTGAGTAGGAAGAGATAGAAGATCCCAAGAGGGTCATATTTACAAAGACCAAATCGAAAGGTCATGCCAACATCTAGTGGAAATAAGTACAACTAGAAAGAAATAGAAGAGGTAAAGATAAAATCACAAGATGGGACCATATGGTGGAGAAGTTAAAGAGACATTTTATTCCTATCGATTATGAGTTAGATCTATTGAAAAAGATGCAAGTTTTGAAGCAATTTGGTAAGTCTGTCAAGGAGTACACAAAAGAGTTCTACAAGGTCATAATTAGAATAGGCTATTTAGAGACCAACAAGGAAAAGGTAGCCTGTTATATAAATGGGTTGGAACTGAGTATTCAAGAAAAGTTGAGTTTGGTCAAAATGACCACAATAGAAGATACTTATCAATTTTCCATAAAGGTAGAAGAGAAACTAAATAGAAGATTTGAAATCCAACAAAGAGGAAGAGGTTGTGGTGGAAGATTGGTGGAAGATCCTACAAAGGACGAAATGAAGATCAAAAGAAGAATGAAGAAGTTGGTCCCAGTTGGAACCAAAGAGGAGATAAATCTTATCGTCCTTATGACCAAAATAATGGTGAACAAAGAGGAAGAGGAAGACTTGGACGAGGCTTTGGGAGAGGATGCTTCAAAGGAACTTGTTTCCAGTGTGGAGAAGAAGTACATTGAGCCTACGATTGTAACAACATCAAGGAAGGACAAATAAGAGACCTGAAGGTAATGTATGAGTTGCACATATAGATGAGGATGTTGAATATGAGCATTCTAAAGATTTGGAAAGAGGAGAGACTCTAGTAATTAGGAGAGCATTGTTGAATGAAGAAAATGAACCCATTCAAAGGAAGAGTTTATTCTGCACAAGGTGAAAAGTTAGAGGTGAATGTTGTGATGCTATCATTGATAGTGGTAACATAGATAATCTTGTTTCAGAAGAGATGGTTAACAAGTTGCAGTTGGAAAGGAAGGGCACCCACATCCATATCAGATTGCATGGTTGCAGAAAGACCATAGAGCTTTGGTCAATGAACAACGTTTAGTGAAGTTCAATATTGGGAATTATCATGATGAGGTACTATGTGACATCATGCCTATGGATGCATTTCATTATTACTAGGGAGGTCGTGGAAATTTGATCGACACGCTATCCATTATGGCCATTCTAACACATTCGCTAACAAAGGATGAAGTTTGTCATAAGTTGAACCCCTTAAAGGATGTAGGAGAAAAGGTATGTAGTAATGCAAGAGTTTGTTTGGTAGATGGTATGAATTTTTTAGATGGTATGAAGCATGAGAATGTGTGCTTTGTGTTGATTCCTAGAGTCAGCAAAGAAGAAGATGTACCAGTATAAGTTTCAAATCTGTTAGGAGAATTCCAGGACATTGTGTCAGATAATGTACTTGAAGGTTTGCCACCAATGAGAAAGATTAGTCACCAAGTGGATTTGATACCAAGAGTTGGTTTGTCAAATAAGGCAACCCATAGAATGACTCTTGCAGATAATGAGGAACTAAATAGACAACTCCATGAGTTGTTGAGGAAAGGATTAATTCGAGAGAGCTTGAGTCCATGTGTAGTGCCTGCAATACTAACACCAAAGAAGGGTGGATAGTGGAGGATGTCTATAGAATCTTGAGCCATTAACAAGATTACAATCAAGTACATATTTCCCTTGCCAAGGATGGACAACGTTATGGATTGCTTGAGTGGGATTGATTACTTCACAAAGATTGACTTGAAGAGTGTATATCATCATATCCAAATGAAAGAGGGAAACGATTGGAAGGGAACCTTCAAAACCAAGGAGGGACTGTATGAGTGGTTAGTCATGCCATTTGGGCTAACCAATGCATTGAGCACATTCATGTGACTCATGAACGAGGTATTTGAAACAAAAGAAATGGGGTTTTTTTGCTAAAATGGAGTGATGAGCAATGGACCTATTTCCCTAGTTTCATTCAAAATGTATGCTATAATATGCAAATGAGGAACAATAATAAAATCTAACAAAAATAATAGTCAAGAGGTAGATCTAGAAAGGGGAAAATGTTATGTACCTTTCACTAAAAGTCACCTTTTGAAGCTCACTGAGGACTCATTCACCCTATGGAAAATGGGTCTTGGCTAGAGTTCCTGAAAAATGCCTTCTAGGTTCTCTTCTGTTAGGTTTGCACTCTCAAATTCCAGGTGTTCACTTTTGGGTAGTCGAAAACAAATCCTCTAGAAGATTTTTCGTGATTTGATAACTTTTCTTGCAACTTTGACAACTTTGCAACTTTCTTCAGTTTTGCTCTTTAATAGATCTTCAACCTAAAATCTGCAATCACACACCAAAAAGAGAAAAATGTTGTTTGTTAGGGAATGGGGGTTTTCATCGGTCAAACCCCTTTTTAGTAATTAAACCTTGTAATGAAATATAAAAGCATGAAGGGATGATGAATGAACAACACTATGTAACAACTCACCAAACTTTGTTTGAACCTTGGATAAAAAATATGCAAACTTGTATGAAGTGGCCTTAATGAATATAGATCTTGATCATGAAACTTGATTAGAAACAATGTCTTTGAATGCTTGAATTGACCTTGAACACTACATCAACATATTAGCTCAAACAACATGCATGATACAAGAAATATTTGACATGATGAAAGAAATCTTGATTGTTGTAATAATCTTCTATAAATCCGCCCTTGAATGTCTTGAAATTGACCTTGAATTGCTTCTATAATGCTCTTGTGAAAATCACTTGATTGCTTGAAAGTCTTAGATCTTCTAGGTTGAAACTTAGTGAAATAACCTATTATTTATACATAGGACCCATTTTCCATAGGGCGAATAGGTCCTAGGCCACTTACCTTAGGGCACACATTGTGCATTGTTAAATATTATGTAAAAATAGGGTCCTAGATCTAAGTGAGGACCCATTCGACCTATGGCTAATGGGTCCCAGGTCACTTACCTAAGACACACATCTTCCAAAGTTAAGTGTTGTGTAATGGAATTTATGAATGTTGGATTTTATCCCTCATAATTTGCATTTAATTAGGCTTGGATTTGAATTAAAGGGGCCAATTAAGGCAAATCAACTTCAATCAATTAATGAAACCCTAGATTAATGTGAAAGTGTAAAGATACACCTTACAACATAAAAAAACAAGGCACAATTAAATCCATTTAATTTAAAAGGGCCCTAATCTTAATGTGAATATGTAAAATATATTACAACACTAAATCAAGGCAACATTAGGCTCATTTATTATTAATTATTCCCAAATTAAGTGTGAAAAATGGATACTTTTTCTTACACTGCAACATTAAATGAATTTTGAGGTAAATTTTTTCATTTTTTACTTGGATGACATTTAAATTTTTAGTGAGACATTAGAGGAGCACTTGCTGCATATTTGTAGAGTTTTTGAGAAACTAGGGGAAGAGAAATTGTTGATTAACCTCAAGAAATATAGTGTTGTAAAGGAGTTGATATATCTGGGATTTGTAGTCTTAGTTGAGGGTCTTAAGATGGACCCAGAGAAAGTAAAGGCTATCATTGAGTGGCCTACACCAAGGAGTGTTATAGAGGTAAGATCATTTCATGGTCTAGCAAGTTTGTATAGAAAATTTATTAAGAGTTTCAGTAGTATTTGTGCACCCCTAAAATACACAATGAGAGGGGGAAAAATAGTTCAAATGGACTATAGGAGTAGCTAATAGTTTTGATTTGTTAAAGAACAAAGTCACAGAGCAACCTATTTTGACACTTCTAGATTTAAATAAGGTGTTTCAAGTAGATTGTGATGCTAGTGGTAGTGCCATAGGAGTTGTTTTGAGTCAAGAAGGTAAGATTTTTGCCTATTTTAGTGAGAAATCAAAAGATGTCAAGAGAAAATATTGTGTCTATGATTAGTATTTTAATGCAATAGTTCAAGCTTTGAAGAAATGGAGGCACTATTTGTTGCGAAAAGATTTTTTTTATATATATTGATCATCAAGCCTTACAGTACCTTAATATTCAGGGGAAGTTGAACCAAAGGCACTTAAAATGGGTTGAGTTTTTGCAGAGTTACACATTTTTTTTGAAAGAAAAAAGTGGAAAGTCAAATATAGTTGCAAATGCCTTAACTAGAAGGCAATATTTGTTGATAGATATGAAGATAGAAGTTGTTGGGTTCAATGAACTCAAGAGTTTGCATCTTGAAGATCTAGTCTTTCCAAAGGCCTGGAAGGTTTGTTTGGAACCTATTTCTTTGGATAGGACAAGATGGTTGGATTTCATAATCCAAGATGGTATTTTGTTTAGAGGAAGCTAGTTGTTCATTATGTGGAGCTCTATGAGAGAGAACTTGATTAAGACGAAGCATAGTGGAGGATTGGCAAGAAACTTTGGTCGAGTAACAACCATTACTCTTGTAAATCAATTATTATTAGCCATATGTGTACCAAGATGTGAAGAATTTCGTGCATAGTTGTAGAGTATGCTAGATGGCTAAAGGGGTAAGTCAGAATACTGGGCTATATAATCCATTACCTGTACCAGAGAGGGCATGGGAAGATATCAGTATGGATTTCGTGTAAGAGTTGGTATATAATACACCATACAAGATTTGGTTGAAGATTGCAACTATCCAAGATCTAGGAACTTCATGAAAGCACAAGAGAAATCAACATGCAATACTCAAGATTGCAATGAAATTAAATCCAATAGTATTCAATATACAATGTATGAGAACCCCTTGGTTATATACCCAAGGTGAGACATAGGATTAAATAGGATTATGACAAGTCTCTTAATCCTATGACATGTGACAACTATCATAGCTACCTAGGGCGCATGTGTTAAAAGTCAAAAGATGAGATAAGATCTAATGACAAGTAACACCTTCTAGAAATATTCCCTCATAGGACTTAAGTAAACTTAGCATCTAAATAGGACCTACTAATGACTAGATAGGTAAAATACCTATTTACACTAACACCACCGCTTAAGTGCAACTTAGGGAGTAGTTGATTATTATGCAAATGACACAAAAATGGGTCATGGCTATGAGGCCATGTTAAGATCCCATGTACAAATACAAATGCAATCTCTCACAAACAGAGAAAAGGAGAAAACCTAGTGGGACAAAATTCCTTTCTAAAAGAGATATGATGATACATAATACTCTCAATGAACAATAAGAAGGACAAAACCCCATTCGAGGTAAACACATGGAAATAGGGTGCTCTACCTTTTAGGAGATGGAACACAAGGGCAAGGGGCCCTATTTCACTCTAGTTCATTAGGAAACCAATATCCCTCAATCAAGTGACTAAATTGAGGAAAGGGGTTGCTACTAATAGGACTAGTAGGAGGTTTCCTTAGGTGTGATTAAAAAGGGGGTTCACCACTAATCAAATGCTTAGAAAGAAGGAAATGCAAACATGAATAAACTAAACCCTAGAAACTTAGAATATGAAATCAAATAGAAAAACAAAAAGGTACATAAAAGTACATAGAGGATTGGAGATGACTAAACAAGATCTAAAAACTCTAAATTTTTTTGTTTTTGATCTGCACTAGGAATCATACGCTAGATTGGGTGATTTAGTCCTTGTTAGTGTAATTAATTAATTAATTATTACACTAGCATAAGTTAACTTAGGTATTAATTAATCATATTAGTCCTAGGTTACTTTTAATCATTTAATAAAGTTGTTGAAATAAGATTCCCTTCTAGAAGATGAATTGTCTTTTCTAGAACTTATCTCCATCTTGTTATCATTCCCTAGGTAGGTTGTTAGGGTTTCATGTTATCACATGTAGTGTGATTTGAACCCTTGGCAACATCTTATGCATTTTAGGTTTAGCACTTGCCTATATAATCAGGCATATGTACTCTTTGTAAATCATTCAATATATTCTGTATATCAATCAGATAATCTCTATTTGCATGCCCTTTATTGCAACACTTTATGTGTGGTTGAATTTCTTTTTGGCAGGTCCTTTTGAAGTGTGCGCAGCTTCATTGGATGATTCAACATCCATTATTCCAACATGGTATCAGAGCCATTCCATTGAAGGTTCATCCCAGTATCAAGAAAGTTGGGCTACAAAGATTTTTGCAGGCTTGAGGTTTTTCTTTGCAGGCTAGTTGGTTCTACCCAGAGACCAAGCTATTTTTTGGTGTAGATCAGGCTCTATCCGACCTCTCCATTGCACTCAGAAGGCCTCAAAACCTACAGATCGCCTACCCATTCGTCCGATTTGGACATATTTCATCCGGGAGCCATTTGAGGTATCTAGGGTTTTTTGCATTTTGTATGATCCGTACAGTTTTTGCAGAAATAAAATATCTCCTATCAGTCCTCCATCATGGCAAATTTTTTTTAAGTCATTGGGCAATTTTTATTTTTGAAAACGGACATTTTTTCCTATAGTTTTTGAAAAAAATTGTTTCTGCGGGCGACTGGTAATTAAATTGATAGTCGGCATAAATATTTTTCTGCGGACTATAGTTTTCTATCGGTTTTTTTTTGAATTGCTATTTTAGCATTATTCAAAAAAATAAAATTTGGGGGGTCATTTGTTTTAAAAGTCTGCAGGAAAAGATTTTTGGTCGGCCGCATTTACCATTTGGCAGGGGCGGTACGCTTGTCGGCCGTCCTCTGTACCGCCACCGAATAATCTGCAGAAGGGTCACATCGACTGCCATCTGTTCCCATTGTCGGCGCCCGTCCCATCCGCCCACATCACCGACCTGTACCCTCTGTCCTGCCCGCCATCACGTCCGCTGGTCATTACGGCGGGTTCCTTTCCGGCCGCCATCATTTGTGCTCTGGCCACCAGGCCCATCACCGCCAGCATCCAAGCTCCGGCCATCGGCATCACCTTCAACCCCCGCCACCGGTTCCATTGTAGACCCTGGGCTCCGCTCTATCCGAGAGACGCCACCCAGGACCACCAGTTCGCCGCCCCCCAGTCGCTCCGACGTCGCCCGATCCGAGGGCACATTTTTTTTGTAGGACTTAAGCCTGCAGTCCTATCAGTGACCAAGGGCTCCGTTTTTTTTGCCCGGGGGTGCTTATTTCTTGCACCTATTTAGCCTGCAGGCCCTAATAGGGCAGATTTTTTCAAATTGCCATATCTTTTCACCAGGGTATCAAAAATCAGCAAACGAGATACCGTCGGAAAGAGGATTTGCTCTACTTTCTAGTGGTGACATCCATTCTATAAAATTTTGCTTCCAGAATATTCTGCAGTCAACTGAAGTCAAAACCCTAATCTGGACATAAACGCTCATATCTTTGCAACTGTTGATCAAAATTCAATGATTCCAGCGGCATCAGGAAGGTAATTTAGAGCTCTTTTTCATCAATCCATTCACTTTGATCAGTTTAATTTCTAGGTACTCTTGAATTGGTTTTGTTCAATTTGGTGCATTTGTTCAATAACTTGGATATCCTGAAGTTTGGGAAAAGAACTTTTTATTTGGGTTGCATCACTTCGCTGCATATCAGATTTGGAAGTTTCTATTTTCTGTTGAAGGTCATTGTCTTTGTATTTTGGAGAAATTTGATTGTACATTATGGGGCTTGCATATTATCCTTCTTTGACTATGTTGCACACAGGAAACTATAAACAATGGCGGGATGGGATCATACACCATCTCCAATCACTTGCATTGTTGCCACATTTGTATGGTACAATTCCCCATCCGAGTGAAGGTATTCATGAGTTTGCTTGGAGTTGCAGTAGATATACAGTCTTAGAGATCATTTCAATGCAAGTTGATTGTGATGTTTTGAGTTTTATTGATCATTGTGATAGTCCTCACATCCTTTGGACTAATCTTTGGGAGATATATGGAGATTCAGATACTCCACCCTTCCCTAATGGTCATGATTCAAAATGTTAGGTTTCAGATCAAGTACCCCATGATGATATTGCTATGCAGGAGGTTGTTTGTTTGGATTGCCTTGAATCTTCCGAAGAGGTTGGCAAGGTTCCTTCAGATGATTCTTCTTCTCCATCAGAGATAGTTGGTATCCCTTCACATTCAGTGATTCCTTGTCCAGAGTCATTGATTGAGGCTTCCATCATCATCATTCATCAGGACACATGCAGTCTTCTAGACTTGACATCACAGGATGGCTTTATTTTAGGTATCACTGACTTGGCTACTTCTACAGGTTTGGAGAACATTATTGAGGGGATATCACTCCTCTATTCAGGTATTTAATATATGAGACTTCCTCCATCTTCATCGGAGTTTCTTCAGCATCTACCATTGGATTGGTTTCAGTCTTCTTTCAGTGGTTTTGAGGACACTTCATTATGGGGGGGCAATCAAGTCTCCATCTATTCCTTTGACGGAAAGACCATCACATTGCTATCTTTGGATCTTGTTCAACATCTGTTTCCGCATCGTCCTGATTTGTCACCTTCTACATTGATTGGGCATGTACCTGAGTGGGTTGTAGCATCTTCATCTTCATCAGGCAAGGAGACACATGAGCAACTTTCAGAGACATCATCCGCATTCATATTCATTCTTCCTTCCTTCAATTCCTATCCGGAATGGGAAGCATCTCTACACTTGCACCTGGTTATGTTTCTTCCGAAAGGGAGACAAGTTGTTTGTCGACAATGGATCATATTTTGTCTACATACACTTACCTTTCTTGCAGGTGATCACATCTTTTGGGGGGGCTATATAGTCTCTCTATTTCCTCCCTATGGGGGGACTTCTCATTATATTGTATCCATGTGATGATTGTTGTCCTTGGGGGGATGATGTTGAGTCCTCCAATCATCACCTTTCTGCATTTCATCTCCTTTTTTGGAGAGGGGTTTTCTTCCCACTGGGTTTTTCCTCTTTTCTCTATTTGTGGGAGATTAGTTGCATTTTCATCCTATGTACATGGGTACCTAAAATGGCCATCAGCCGGGACCCATCATCATCATGCATAATCATTTCCTCCCTAAGTTGCACTTATGGGGGGTGTTAGTGTAATTAATTAATTAATTATTACACTAGCATAAGTTAACTTAGGTATTAATTAATCATATTAGTCCTAGGTTACTTTTAATCATTTAATAAAGTTGTTGAGATAAGATTCCCTTCTAGAAGATGAGTTGTCTTTTCTAGAACTTATCTCCATCTTGTTATCATTCCCTAGGTAGGTTGTTAGGGTTTCATGTTGTCACATGTAGTGTGATTTGAACACTTGGCAACATCTTATGCATTTTAGGTTTAGCACTTGCCTATATAATTAGGCATATGTACTCTTTGTAAATCATTCAATATATTCTGTATATCAATCAGATAATCTCTGTTTGCATGCCCTTTGTTGCAACACTTTCTGTGTGGTTGAATTTCTTCTTGGCAGGTCCTTTTGAAGTGTGCACAACTTCATTGGATGATTCAACATCCATTATTCCAACAATCCTGTTACTAGAATTTGGACAAAATTTGGAATCTTCAGATGATAAATCAGGTTCTACAAAAAACTATTGAAAATAGGTATACTGTGACTCATACGCCCAGAGGGAAAATTTAGTCCCAGTACTAGGGTTTGAATGAAACTTTTGTAGACTCAAGAGGTCTCATATATCTTTTGTCTTGTCCGATCTCCGAGTCTAAAAGTCTGAATTGTGAGTTGTAGGTGAGTTTTTGTGAAGATGACAACTTCTTGAGAACTTTGACAACTTTCTTCAATCTTGCAACTTTGTCTTCAAAGGATCTTCAAGCTCTAAATCACCTAGATCTGCAATCACACATGAAGAGGGAAAAATGTTGTTGTGTTAGGGAATAGGGGTTTGCCTTGGTCAAACCCCATTTTGGTAATCAAACCTTGAAATGAAATGAAATGAAATAGAATGAAGGAATGATGAATGGACAATATGCAATGTTGCAAATCACCAAACCCTTGATATAAAGACTACAAACTTGTGTGAGATGGCCTCAATGGATGTGGATCTTGACTCTTGATCTTGATATGAAATAATTTCCTTGAATGCTTGCTTGAATCATGAGAACCTACATCACAAATATTAGCTCACAAACACACATGATGCATGAAGACTTTGACATGATGCTTGAGTTTTAAATGCTGCTCCAAATACTTGATAATTTTCTCTTGAATGCTCTTGAATACTATTGAATACTTGAATTGCTATATCACACTAGCTCATGAAAATTTCTAGGAGAAAATATGTGAAATAACCTTGTATTTATACTTGTTTATGCCAAATTTCTCAAAATTACAACACTACAAGCTGACATTAGATCTAGGAGAATAAAATTTGGCCAAGAATTAAATTCAAAATAGGTCCAAGCTAAAGAAGGACTCATACACCAGCTGGGTAATATGAGTCCCAATAGCTTAAGCTTGGGACACAAACTTCAAGAAATGTTACATTAAATGTAATATTCAATATCATGCCTCGAAACCTAGGTGGGACCCATATGCCCAAGGTGGCGTATGAGTCCTAGATCACTAGATCTTGAACACACAACCTAAAAACATGAATTATGATTGGTCATTTAATAAATTTTGAGATTATCCTCATAGAAATGCATTAAATAAGGCTTATGGATGGAAAATAGGACCAAATAAGGCATAAAGAAGCCCAATTTTAGCAGGGAGGGCCCAAACAAGTGTGAAAATGTAAAGGGATACATTTTTATACACTACACAAGGAAAATGACCCCCCATAAGAGAGAAGAAGAAGAGAGACCAAGTATCCCCCTCAATGTTGAGTCTCCTACAATGATGGTTGAAGCTCGACATTGAATGCTGAAGGTGTTTAAAAAATGTAGAACAATGTTCCCCCCTTAGGAAGAAACAAAACCCATATGGTATACAAGGTGTCTCTACATTTCTGAAAGGAAGATGTAGGAAGAAGGATGATGTATGATGTCTTTGAAGAATACCCAGGTGTCTCCATGTTGATGCAAAAAGGTCTCACCCTCCAAATAGGCGTGATATGCCACACTACAGAAGAAGACAATCCATAATCTCTTAGAAATGATTGGAGAACAAAATTCAAAGATAAAAATACCTCCTTTGAAGACAAAGAAGCCTCCTCCAAATGTTGTCCAAAAGTATCCACACTCATGTCAAACTAAAAAGGATGATCATGTAGAGAATGAACAAGAGGGTTAGAGTGTTCCCTCACAACAACTAAAGAAGGATCATCTCCATCAAGAAGAATATGAATGCAATCAACGATGTTTCCCAAATCTGAAATGTGGGACTCACAAAACAAACCAACAATGTTTGTCAAGTACTCATCCCAATGAGCCATCTCTGGAAGATGATGAATGTCCTGTTGCACTGAATCACAAGGAGCCAAATCTATGGAAACGCAAGCATCATCAAGTACAAAAGTAGATGAAGGAGATGGAGTATTAGCACATCTCAAGTTATATCCTCAATGGATGAAATAATACCAAGATTCAAATGACCATACTGAATTTACTCAAAAGTGTCCACACTAGATGCCTCAATGTGAACATCTGTTGAATCAATAGTAGGAGCAAAATGTGAGAAGGTGTATACTCGAGATTGGTGATCAACCTTTCCAATTGCAACTATATCTACTATGCAAATCCTGGATTATGACAGAATCTAGTGTGAACTCAACACTCTTGGTTACTCCACCATGTGTGATTTGATAGATAGAAAGGATATTGGTTGACAATGAAGGAATACAAAGAACATCATTAAATGCGATGTCATCCATCTTAGTAGATCCCTTCCCATAAACATGCATATATGTGTTGTTCACCATTAGAATGTCTAGTGATGAGCAAGTCTCAAATGAAGAGAACATACTCTTAGATGAAGCCATGTGATGTGAGGCTCCTAAATTGAGAATCCACCTCTCTGACCCAAAATATACAACAAAAAGTGATTTTCCCTTATGTTTATTGAACTTTGATGAAGAAGAAGAAGATGAACCATTTGATGAAGAAGAATAATTGATTCGAGCCTTCTTAAGCAGATGCTTCAACTAATCAATCCAGTTTAAATAACATTGGCATTCATCATGTGCTGATTTCTTGCAATATGCACAATAGGCCTTTCCTTCTTAGACGATTCCCCTTTTGAGGGAGAGGATTCAAATTTTGTATGTGGCTTTTTCTTTTTCTTCTTTTGCTTCTTATCAAGATTTCCTAGTTCTTTTTGTAGCTTACACTCACTAGCCAACAATGCTTGTGACTTGGGAGACTTGATTAGACCTATATTAGTTGACTTAGCTTCCTCTTGGATTAGGGGATTTGCAAAGTCATCAAACTTAGGATCAACATATGATGCTCCCATATAAAGTCGATGGGTATGAAAGCCAAAAAAATAAATAAATACTCGGGACCAAGATTGGAAAACACATTCAAAATCAATTTTAAATCCTCCTTATCAATTGTAATATTTCAACTATGTTCTTAGTTGCTTTACTTTGGAGATGTGGTAAAAAATTTTAGGATCAAGATTCATCAAATCATTGTCAATTTGATATCCCCTAATATTATTAGTTTTACCATATAATTTCTTAAAAGCATCCCAAGCCTCTTTAGGTGTTTTACATGATTCAACATGAAATTTTAAATCAAATGAGACTAATGAACATATGCATCCAAG
Organism: Sequoiadendron giganteum; assembly: GCA_007115665.2. NCBI lineage: Eukaryota > Viridiplantae > Streptophyta > Pinopsida > Cupressales > Cupressaceae > Sequoiadendron > Sequoiadendron giganteum. Next base: position 268,857,192 of record CM021108.1, read on the forward strand.
TTTTTTCTCACGATTAATCTCCTATCTTACCAATTCTTTAGCATCAGTAGGTTGAGAAATAGTCTCCTTTAGATAGCCTATAAGACCATTTCCTATGAGATAATTGCATATTGATTTTCTCCATGTAGCATAATTATATGGAGTTAGGAGTTCAATTTGAGATTTCCCCATTGCAAGAACACAAACCAAGCAAAAGAAATCAATCAACCACTGCAAGCTTACCCTCCCAAATTAACTCAATCAAAAAATCCCCCAACAATATTTGATTTGTGGCACTTTATACTTAGTGCAATTATAGGTGCCACTTGCCAACAACAATGAAGTGGAGTTGACCTTAGTGCATTCATATTGCCAAATTTGGCCACAAGTTCAAAGATTTTTTTACATATAATGGGATCAATCCAATAAAACCACTAGAAAGTACACAAAAAATTATGCACTTCAAAAAAAAATCACCCAAAACTATTACCGTAGGAGCAAGAAAAAAGCATTAAGCTCCCAAAATGAGAATAACTCAACAACACCTATGAGAATCTACAATTTCTAGAAACCCCAAGCACCAAAATCAAAAACCAATTGCACCACTACGAAGATCACAAAATTCTACTCCAAATTAAAAAAATGTTCGAGAAAAGGAGGTCAAATGATTGAGTTATGGGCATTTGAAAATTGCCCTCCAAAACTAAAACTACATTGGAGAGGGGGAAAAATTCAATAAGAGCACTAACGTTATTGCTAATGCAGTGTTGATGTAAGCATGTGGCAAGGTAAAATTTGAGTCAGCAACTCATCAAAAGGATATTCCCCCTTGTAGGGAATATTCGACCAAACACGACCTAAAATTTGAAATCGAAATGGACATCACAGGCAGAGGGCAGGTTGCCGAAATATCTTATCAAAGTGTAAGAATATGCTATTTTTTGTGAAATATTCTATTTTTTAGTCGGCTGGTATTATCGGCTACCTACCGAGTGGAGTCCATGGGTGGTGGGTTGAATGACCTGCGCCTATCGTCTTGTGCCACTTGGTGCCTCTTAAGTGTCTTGGGTGGTTGCAATACCCTGTTGTCGCAGGGGTTTGCAGTACCCTGCGTTAGCAAGGTATGCAGATTTGAAAAATAAAAAGATCCCTGAAACCTTTTTAAAATGATTTTTTAATTAAAATTATTTCACCTGCGATCAATTTTTTATGCCGACCCAACAATTTTTTTTTTACTACGCCTGCAATTATGATGTGACCGTACAATTCTATAGACGACCAAAGGGGGTGATTGTTTTTCCTTATACTCTGGGTGATCCCACAAAACTGGATTTACAATTAGTTTGAGGAAGGAAAAATGCATTTTTGGAGGGAAAACACATTAGGGGGTTCACTAGAACCTCCCCCTTCTAGCAAACCCCCCTTTAATGGGTTTTCATTTTTAATTGTATTTAAAGGGGGGTTCGTTAGAACACCCCTTTGTTTCCCTTCTCCCCATCATCTACCAATTGTTTATAAAGTTTTGCCTTCCAAATCTCGGTTTGAGGATGAAAATGGAGGAAACTTCATTGTCCCAACTGGATGATGGTAGTTCTCGAAACGAGCTATCAATTGAACATAAATTTAATATATTTTGGTTTTATTATGTATTTTTTTTAGTTTAATTAAACATAGGTTTTTTCATCAAAAATCAAGCTCTTTGTTCTGCACATGTGGAAAAGTAGTAGATTATCAAAAAAGAAAAGAAAAATATGTTCGGGCTAGGTATTGATGTCTTTGATCCAGTAAAAAAATTTGAATTCGATATATACAAAAAAAGTTGTGTTGTTTATAGTCTGCCTATGTCTAAATTGTAATTGGTTTGACTTCAAAACATGATTATAAAATAAAAATCAATAAAACACTATGAAACCAAATGGACGGGCTAGATATCATAGTTACAAAGCTAAATTTGAAAAAAAAAATATATATCTTTCATAGAAAAAAAGTTATGTTGTTTACGGTGAACATCACTCTTTAAAAATGGTGTTTACTGCTAAAAACAAGTTTTTGAAGGAAATGGAAAAATAAATGCAATCTAATTCAAAAAAAATTAAAAAATATATATTTAGAATCTACAGACAAAATGTCATAAATCACTAGTTTGCATCATCTTCAAATCCTCATAGTTTAGCAGCTATAGGTGCCCAAAAGTGTAGATTTAGTTAAAAAAAATTTAGTTCGATGTCCAGTTTGCCCAAAAATTGTAAACTACTATTGTGGGATCACCCCTTTGGGTGAAGTACTCAGATTTTAGAAATTTGATAGTCGATCTTGGGTTTTTTGGGCCTCCTAGATGTGATGGAAGGGTCTTGTATGAGCGTGAATTTGCACCCCTAATGCAAATTCCCTTTTACCCCCTTGCACTTTAGAAAACCTAAGGAGGAGGCTTAATTCCACTCAAGCCCGATGCTTGCATTCCACTTGGTGCCTTGTTTGTGTGTCGGTGGGGGCGTTTCGATCGGTGACGCCTGCGCGACACGTAGATGTCTGTGCGATGGACTTACGTCCCCAACAGATTCCTACGGCTGGAGACTGCAGAGGTGTTACTTTTTTTATTGGAATTCGAAGAGTAACGTCCCTCTTCGGTTGGACGACCCGAATATGACCGTTTTTCACCTTCTCCTTCATATTCTTGACCATTCCATCCATTCTCAAGTTTCGAGAGATCTTGAGTTCATCACTTCACATTTTCTCCACTCTTTCAACACCCATTCAAGCTTTGTAGCATCATTCTTTCATCCCATTGCAGCAATCCACTACTCCATCACTCCAACAGGGTGAGCACAAGATAGACACCACGTCAACAGAGGCTTGAGTCCCTCTCGTTCTCTCCTCCACAAGCCTTGAGTGCTTTGGACGGAGGTGGTAAGCTCCTCTAATCTCTCCTATTATTTTCGATTGAGTAAGCACGTACTGCTTGAAGTGTTTTGTGTTTACGTAGCTTGTAGTTTCTCTTCTTTATCATTATCTCTACTATTCCAAACTTGGTTGTCCGTGGAGGCGAAAACACCAAGATGGGGGTCTAACTAAGGTGGAGAGAGTTCGAAGCAAGCTGGCGAGGAGGATATTCTACAAGATCATCTTCGTCACCCTCTCGGTAATATACTTCCTTTATCACATTAATCTATATTTTTCGTACTTCTTAATACTATTCTGTCATTCTAGAAACTTGTAGACTAGGTTGTTAGTCCTTCCTTAGAGAAAAACCTTGTCTCTCTAGTTTTCTGGTCGTACGGATGCTAGCACACCTGTGAGATGCCAGCGCATCACACTGTCATCCCAAAACTGCGCTTCTGTCCTCGGACACAGAGCTACTTGAGACATAGAGTTGACTCTAAAAAGTGACTCTTCTAGTCTCCCTTCAATTCCCGAGATCACAGGGTGATCGAAAGAGTATAATCCTCATCATTCTCATCCCTCCTATTCTAACCTTCCTTTAAGCTGAGGTAAAGTTAGGGCAGACTTTTTGCTCTTGGCCTTTCGTGACCTGGGGCCTTGTAGTGGGTGGTCCCCTTATCTTACATTTTGGTGAATCCGACGTGAACCAATGTCTATCCATTCGTCGACATCCTGAACTTTTTCACACATACCTCTTGGTCATTGTACCCTGGTGTGTTGTGAAAGTTTATGAGCTTCACGACCTAGTCTACGACCTCTGGGCATATTGTTAGAAGAAGTCTGTGACACCTTCCGATGGACAAGATGAAGGTCTCCTCTAGCTTCACTACTGGTCTTTTCTTCGGTTCTGTGATTGGTCTGTTCGCATAGGAGCACGTAGCACGAGGCGAACCTAGGTTTCTTAACAAAACCGATCTCATCCCTACTCCTCTTGCATCGTCGACCTCTTCATCCGTAGATGAGCATGAGGTCATCTGTATCCCTTCCAAGTACGTTGTTAGTCTCAGTAAAGGGTTAGGTGCATTGGAAAATCACCTGGAAGGCAACTTGAAGTTGGCTAGGGCTGCTAAGGTGATCAGTGAAATAAGATACATGGTGGAAAAAGACCAAACAAGTGTAGAACTCTTGGCTAGTCTCACTGGTCTGGCCGAAGCATGTGCCCCCTCCAGTCTTGGTCGCATGATACGGGGTGGCCTCTTCGAGGAACATGAAAGGCAGCTAGAGATGTCGATACCTCCTATATCCGTGTATATGGCTGACACGGTCCCCTCGGTCAATATACCCTCTACTTTTGAAAGTTTGGATACTTTCAAAGTAAACAACAACCTTTTGGGTTTCCACTTCACCCCTTCTGTCGCCTCCAGTGGTGGAGTATTTGGCGGAAGTATGGGTGGAGGCTTTGGTGGCAGAAACTTCAGAAGTGAGGGTGGCATTGGCGGAGGTGGCATTGGTGGAAGTCATGGTGGTGGCTTCAGCTTTGGCGGTGGCTCCGACGGAAGTCACACTGGTGGCGGTGGCATCGGTGGCGGCTCTGGTGGTGGTCACAGTGGTGGCATCGACGGAAGTCACACTGATGGCAGCGGTATTAGTGGCGGTTCTAGCGGTAGTCACGACGGTGGCTCTGGCAGTGGTTCCTGTGGTCCTATGTCTTCTAATGAACCTATTCTAAATATCCTTCTTCAGAATATGAGGAAGATGCAGAATCAGCTAGTGAACCTATCCCAGGCCTCGGTCTAGCCTATCTTCTAGCCATTCTTCCAACACAAACCATTGTCAGTTGCAATCCTAAATACTCCTTTCTCGCAAGGGATGGAGATTCCAAAATTCAAAAAATACAGTGGTAAAGGGGACCTGCAAACACACGTGTCTTCCTTTAACGCCCTGTGTATAGATTTCTTCCATCATGACGCATTGATGGATAAATTGTTTCCTCAATCCCTCAAAGATACAACACTAGACTAATACTGTTCTTTGCCCGATGATTCCATCTTCACATTCGATTAGCTTGTGAACTAGTTCCTGCGACAGTTCCAAGCCAATATTGGACTGAAGATGACCTTCTCAGACCTTGTTAGATGCAAACAAGGGGACAGTGAGAAGATTACAAAATTTATAGCACGGTACCAAGCACTCTTCTCATAGATCTCGTATATGTTACCCGATTCTGATGTACAAAAGGTCTTCATAGGGAACTTACAAAGGCCTTGGCAAGAGAAGTTCGCGCTCATGAAGTATCCTTATTTTGCACACTTGTGCGCAGCTTTACGAGAATACCAACAAACAATGGTTTAGTTCAGAGATCCTCCCTCACACTCCCATTCCGAAGGAAGATCTATCGTATCGATCTCGGGAAGAGGTAAAACTGTTGCGAATGTATTAGCCGCTGTGGATAACAACGACCTCAAACACGACCGAAAGTTTACAAAACTATTGAAATCTTATTCTTCCGTCTTGAAGAAGTTGGTGAAGGATAAAATCCTTACCCTGCCACCTCCTAAACCGGTTAGAGAACCATACCCTAGTTGGTATGAAGAAAACACTTATTGTCAGTACCATCAAGTTAACAGACACAATACCGAACGTTGTATGCGCCTGTGTCATGAGATACAAGATCACATCGAGGACGGTAGTATCCATCTTGATGGAGGAAAAAAAAACACGAACAAATAAGTGGCGAAAGTTAATAGTGAATTGTAGATATACACAGACCCATTTATGTCACATTCTACTAACATGATTATCGATCCCACTGATTCTACCTCTCATCTTGAGGCATATGTTAACAAGGTTACTATTACTCCCTCTTCTCATCTTGCGATTGGCTCACCAGATGTGACATTTACCTCGCAAGACGTTCCAACAAATAGCAAGCCTTCTCTGCTTTATATTCCCACTTGCCTCAATGGTAACATTATGATAAGGGGCTTAGTCGACCCCGCAAGTAGAGTGAATATTTTCGCGGAGGAGATGTTACTCTAAAACTCCCTATAGAGGGAGAAATACGACAAAATGAAGTCCATCCTTCTTACACATGATGGAATTTCTCTTAAACCCTATGGATCGATAACGTTGTCCGTCCTAGTGGTACCTAGGAGTGTAGACACGATCTTTGATGTCATCCCCGAGTTAGACCTATTTAGAGTGAAGCTAGGCATACCTTGGATAGCTTCCATGAATGGGATTGCCTATGTGATTCATAAGTGCCTTAAATTTTCCCATGAAGGTGTCATGCACATAGTGCATGACACTGGATATTAGCTTGTAGTATCCTATGGAGGATACTCGTTGGATCACTTTTGGCCGACTCCAGTCAGTCCACTCCCACAAAGAATGAACCTTGTTTACAAGAACTATGTGAAGTACAAAATTGGGGACAAGGGACAACCGAAGTTGACCCTTCCTATAGCTGAACACTCTGCTACCTCCTCCTCCCGAAAAGGAAAGGAGAAGCTCACTCCCTCTCGAGCTGATTCATCCACTCCCCTCTCTTGGGAAGAGTACTATATGAACAAGCTCGGGTTCTACCCGCTAAGTCCGATGATGCCTCTTTGGTGAAAGACCAAGGTCAAGATATCGGATCTCCCTAACAGGTCCCCAGGACCCTGGTATTATTTGTACGATAGAAAGAAAGGCTCATGGAGAGAGTTTGCCCCTCGACCTATTCCTGTTCCCCCAAACAGGAAAGGATCCACCTCTAAGGTGGTAGAGTCAATTCATCCCATCGTTTTTGGGCCTACCCCTCCTTCTCCCATTCAGGAGTTTGCCCTTCCACTAGAGTCAGCCACACAGGAAACTCCCATGGCTAAGCATGATCCTTATGTCCCTCCACAAGTTTCATCTTCTGGTTCAAAGAGCCATAGAAACCGCCTTGCACGTGAGCGTCAGCCCCGACAAAAGGCTCTCCTAGCCGAGCAAGCCTCCTAACAGAAGAAGGAGGAGGAGAAGACCACATCTGCTATTGTGTCCTCCTCTTTCTCTCCTTCAATCTCTGAATCTCTCTCGGCTCCCGTTGTGAGCGCACATGTACCCAAAAGGGTGCAAGTGTTCATTGCTCCTTTGGCGGAGCTGCCCTTGTTGACGTCTATCCCAGATGTCTTGCCTTTCCCAAAGCCTGTGGACATGGTGAACACTTCAGTTGTGCCCACTGCGGTTCTTTCCTCTTGTCCCTCGAACTTCCTTGTTTCATCTATGGGAAGTTCACCTCCTCCGATGAAGAAGAAGGTAGAGAATGACCCATCCAGCAATGGAGGACGTAAGAAGATCCCACCTTCTCTAAAAGGTGGCCCCAAATTGACTTGTTATGTCCTAGTGACAAAAATAGCTCTAGCCTCCCCTAAGTTTGTCACTGCTCCTGAGTCCCTCGATGAGCTGAGCAGTGAACCTCGGTTGCAAACTCCTTTGTCCACCGAGGTGAAACATGGCACTCCCATTAATTGCATGTTTAATTTGGTAGATGAAGTTCCAACCTTGTTAGAAATCTTTGTGAGGTCATTGACCCTAGACCCACAAGAGCTAAGCGACAAAGATCTCACCGGTCCCTCTGCCTTGGCCCTTGTTGTGGGAGGATCAGAAGCTCCTCCCCTTAATATTATGTTATTGCAGGCTCGTCATCCTTCCCCCTTCGATGATCTAGAGTGGGAAGCTAGCGACCTCTTGGTCGACTAGTGTTATGGGGAGACCCCCTTCTTGATCTTTAGATTAGATGTGTGGGTGTGTCATGACATGTGTTCCCTCATGATCATGATACATGTGCCTGGATGAGCCTCATCACCCCTGTTGGTGCATGGATACAGGTGTGGTGTTTGTGTTGTAAACCTTCCTCTATATGTGTCATCATTCTTCCATGTTTGTGATTGACTTTCGGTGAATTGGGGATGATGCAAAGTGTCGGGAGCATTTAGGCCTCCTTCCATGTTGACCCAATTTTTATTTGCTTTTGTCTTCCGTGCATTCTTCTTGATTTGGTTGGGGATTGATGATCTTTCACCTCTTACCACGGTTACCTACTATTTATAAATAAAGGCAAATCTAACCCTGCAAAACTAGATCCCCCTATGCCCTCTGTGTGTGATCTTTTTTCTTTATCTTTCTCGTCTTTGCTTGAGTTGTCCCTTTCATGTGTGACAACACCTCTTCTGCATTACTTGGTCTTTAGAAAACGCATTCGTTTCCAAACGAATCTTTTTTTGAAGACCCTTCACACATTTCCTTGATAGAATTGCATTCTCAACTTGAAATCCTAGCGGAACATGTTTCCTTCATCATGGGTACGTAAAGAAAGGACTTGGAAATCCTCCTCCGAAGCGGGAATGGTCTTAGTCTTCCCCTCGCACAAGCACATCTCCTTCCTTTCAAATTTCTTGATGAAGTGAACATCTTTCAAAAAGATTCCGATGACGAATTGATTCGAGAAGGAAGACATTAAGCTTTTGAACAGCGTGTCCCTTGAGTGGACCCCTTTCTTTCCACGCGGGTTCCTGAGGGACCCCTTCAAAAAATCTTAACATGTTCTATGGCGTCTAGCTTGGGGGTAGCCCGACTAGATCGGCTTCACACCTCAACATCTAGTCCAGGGGTAACTTGACTAGATCATCCTCACTTCCTCGCGTCTAGCTTGGGGGCAACCCGCCTAGACCTTACCTTTCAAACAGTGCGTCCCTTGAGTGGACCCTCCTTCCTTTTAAAGGGTTCCCGAGGGACCCCTTTGAAAGCCTTACAACTTAGCGATGGTCTGAATGACTGTTCGTTTACTGGCCTGTGCGACCGCTTCCTGATGTGTTCTATCTGCAAGTAAACATGTCGCCATTTCTGACTCTCTGAAGTCCCCTTTTCTCGGTCTCCCTCATGTGAGAGTTCTTGGGGGATACCTTCCTTGCCGGTCTGCAGGTCTGCAAAGTGCCTTTCCTAGTTTCCTTCATGTGAGAGTTCTTGAAGGATACCCCCCTTGCAAGACCGTGAGTCTGTAAGGTACTTGCATACTTCAACTTTGTAGTTTTGTGGAACTATGAAGTCCTCTCATGCACTTCCGAGTTCGCTAGACCGTGCACTACTTCCTCGTCAATTCAGGTATATGTTTCTTACTCTGCTACTTATTTACTACTCTACTTTACCAAAGCACTCATCGGTACTCATGCTCGCTAAAGTGGGGGAAAAATGTATGAGCGTGAATTTGTACGCCTAACACAAATTGCCTTTTACCCCCTTGCACTTTAGAAAACCTAAGGCGAAGGCTTAATTCCACTTAAGCCCGCAGCTTGCATTCCACTTGGCACCTTGTTTGTGTGTTGGTGGGGGCGTTTGTGTCAGGGATGCTCGTGCGGCGCGTAGACGTCCGCGCAGTGCGCTTACATCCCTAGAAGATTCCTGCGGCTAGAGACTGCAGAGGTGTTACATTTTTGATTGGAAGTTGAAGAGTAATGTCCCTCTTTGACTAGCTGACCCGAATATGGCCGTTTTTCACCTTCTCCTTCATATTCTTGACCATTCCATCCATTCTCAAGTTTTGAGAGATCTTGATTTCATCACTTCACATTTTCTCCACTCTTTCAAAACCCATTCAAGCTAGCATTCTTTCACTCCATTGCAACAATCCACTACTCCATCACTCCAACAGGGCGAGCATAGGACAAACATCGTGCAACAGAAGCTTGAGTCCCTCTTGTTCTCTCCTCCACAAGCCTTGAGTGCTTTAGACGAAGGTGGTAAGCTCCTCTAATCTCTCCTATTATTTTCGATTGAGTAAGCATGCACTACTTGAAGTGTTTTGTGTTTACTTAGCTTGTAGTTTCTCTTATCTATCATTATCTCTACTATTCCAGACTTGGTTGTTCGTGGAGGCAGAAACACCAAGACGGGGGTCTAACTGAGGTAGGCCCCTGTACAACCCCAACAATTTCTCCCTTTATTGTGTGTAGGTGGAGAAAGTTCAAAGCAAGTAGGTGAGGAGGATATTCTACGAGATCATCTTCGTCACCCTCTCGATAATATACTTCTTTTATCACGTTAATCTATATTTTTTGTACTTCTTAATACTATTTTGTCATTCTAGAAACTTGTAGACTAGGTTGTTAGTCCTTCCTTAGAGAAAAACCTCATCTCTCTGGTTTTGTGGCCATATGGACGCCAACTCTCCTATGAGATGCTAGCGCACCGCACTGTCATCCCAAAACCGCGCTTCTATCATCTGATAGAGAGCTACCTGAGATGCAGAGTTGACTTTGGAAAGCGACTCTTCTAGTCTCCCTTCAATTCTCGGGATCGTAGTGTGATCAAAGGACACATAATCCTCATCATTCTCATCCCTCCTATTCCAACCTTCCTTTAAGTTGAGGTAAGTTAGGGCATACTTTCTGCTCTTGGCCTTTCGTGACCTGGGTCCTTGCAGTGGATGGTCCCCCTATCTTACAGGTCTGTTTTGATCTTAAGTGTTCCAAAATTGTCTAGATCTGGAAACCATGCTTTAGCTTCAAACCCTTGTAGATTTGGCCTCATATGTATGATTTAGATGAAAAATAGGCAAAATTGAAATTCTCAAATCCTATAATCTCAATGGTGAGCCTAGATTTGCACTAACAAGCTCTTATTTGAACCTGCAATAGAAAGCCACAAAGAGGAAACCCCCAAATCTGGTATTTTTTCAAGCTTTTTTCATTCTCTAGATCATCATTTAATGCAAGAGAAGAGGATACTCAATTTTTTAAGATCCACCAAGATTTGCAACCTAGATCTCTCGATAAAGAATAACAAGAAGCAATCCCACAAGATCTGATACCATGTAAGAGTTGGTATAAAATACTCTACACCATGCAAGATTTGGCTGAAGATTATAGCCATCCAAGATGTAGGAACTCCATGAAAGCACAAGAGAGATCAATATGTAATGCTCAAGATTGCAATAGAATTAAATCTAATAATTTAATACACAATGTATGAGAACCCCTTAGTTATACAGCCAAGGTGATACATAGGTGTAGATACTTTAAAATGTTCTAAATGATATCATGCACTCGAATCGGATATACTAACATCGCTTCATCATGAAACCCATTCTCCTTTCTCTTAATTGATTGAATTAGCCTAGCTATTTAATTAATCACATCAATTTCATCTATTAACCGGATTAACCTAATTAGGTGAATTCATCTCCTTTCATGCTAAGATTTAATCTTATTAAATTGGATAAATCAAATTATTTAATTTAATCTCTAAATTCCTCTTATTTAATTAAATAACCCTGAGTTATTTAATTAAATATAACACTTTCCATTTTTTTATTAAATCATTTATTTAATGAATATCCTAATTCCCCTAATTTGCATAATTGAAAACTTATTTAATCATCAAATTACTAATTAAATCTAATCCTCCCATTTGCAAGGGTTTGCCCATTCCTCTAAAAAGGGAATATTCTTATGCAATATTCCTTCTCCTTTGTATAATAAATTTGGTTTTAATTAACTAAATATCTAATTTTCCTCACCCATGAAAATATTCTTTGAGAGTATTCTCTTTCTTCACTCATTTGACAAAGGGAATATTCCTTTTTGAAACAAACTTTCAACAAGACTTCTTGTGCAAGTTTTGAAAGTGTGTTCATTTGGATAAATGTAAGCCCTTGATTAAATATCATATTGCATCCTCAACCCTTGATGGGAATCCATGATCCATGCCTCCATCTTCCTTCCATTCTGACAATTGATTGATCCTTTTGATCCTGGCCATTAGTTTCATTATGCCTATTCTATAAATAGAGCTTGCCTCTATTGAATAGGGATCCATCTTTTAATAGTAAACTTATGGTGTTAAAATCACTCTCATTTGCATCCACATTTAGCATATCTTTTGCATTTTTAGTTTAGATCTTGATCATCTTAGCTTAGAACATGCATTAATGGCTTCCATGGTAACTTAGTTGTATCCATTTAGTATTTTTTGAAACTAGGGTTTTCATCTTTAAATATTTCATACACATAGAATAGATTTGTATACACACACATTGATAATCTTAGCTTTTATCATGTTAATCTAGCTTTAATCATGCATTCGTTCATTCATCCTTTTCATCATTTTCCATTGATTTTAATCAATAAAATTGATTAGAAAAGCTCATATTATCCAAGGGATTGGGAAAGGGTCACCATTCCACATCAATGTGGCACCACTCCCCCAATAAGATAAGTTTCAATGGTTTAGAGTAGATGTTTATGAAGCTTTCATGTTTTAGAATGATAGTTTTAATGGCTTCTTCGCTTTGTTTACATTGAATGAACTTATTTCTATTGATGCTTAGTGGCTTAAATATGCTTTGAATCTGTATGGATCAAGTGTAGTTAACCTATACTATGTCATTGGTCACAGTAGGATTAAACATGATTATGACAAGTGTCTCAATCCTATGACATGTGACAAGTTATCATAACTACCTAGGAAACATGCGTTAAAATTTAAAAGATAAGATAAGATCTAATAAAAACTAGCACCTTCTGGAAAGATTCCCTCCTAGGACCTAAGTAAAATTAACATGTAAATAGGACCTACTAATGACTAGATAGGTAAAACACCTATTTAGACCAACATTTCATTCTTGGTTACCGAGAACAAATAGAGGACATGACTGAATTGGTGGTGGTGGAATTTTTTTCAAAGATGACACATTTCATTTTATGTCATAAGATCAGTGATGTTGTTCACATCGTAGAGTTATTTTTCAAAGAAGTGGTTAGAATACATGGTCTACCAAAGAGTATAGTCTTAGATCAAGATACCAATTTTTTTGGGTATTTCTAGAGAACACAGTGGAAGAAGTTGAAAACCAACTTGAAGTTTAGTTCTACACACCATCCATAAACTGGTGGGAAAATAGAGGTGGTAAATAGGAGTTTGGGTAACCTGTTGGGATCCTTAGTAAAAGATAAGCCCAAGGGATGGGATTTGGTTTTTCCACACGTAGAGTTTTCATACAAAAAATATGTCAACAAGAGTACTAGTAAATCCCCATTCTAGATTGTATATGGGAATAGTCCCATAAATACTTTTGAGTTAAGAAATATTGATAGAGGTAAGAGCAGTGATGAGGCTAAATATTTTGTAGAACACCTGAAGAGTTTGCACGAAGAGGTAATAAATCATATCCTTAAGATGAATTATCAATACAAGGCTAAGGAGAATCAAAAGTAGAGATTTAAGGAATTCTAAGTTGGAGACGAACTTGCGGTTTAGCTAAGAAAAGAAAGGTTCCCAATGAGAACATATATAAAATTAAAAATGAAGAAATTTGGACCATGCAATATCCTTAAGAATCAACTCAACAAATATTTTTTTATAAATCATGGTATCCTAAACTCTATAATTGGTAATGCATGGCATCCTACTAGTTATAAGTTGTTTCTGCATAAAGAAAGTCTAATACATATAATCATGCTTTTGCTACCCTTAACCACTAGGGAAGAGGACCAACTGATGAACATGTATCATGCTAGTTATAATTTATCTAATAGCTTATTTTCATCATGTTTTCACTAACCTTAACCATTAGGGAAGAGGATCAATTGATAAACATATATTGGGTTATTTTTGTGTGGTTTTAAAAAGTATTAGTTAAAAAATATGTTGTGATAATATTTAAGTGTTCATAAACATTTGTAATTTCATTACTCAAGCATTGTATATTTGTATTTTTAAGAGTTATTTTATACAATGTTTGGTTAATATATGAAATTTAGGTAGATTAGACTCATCTAAAGATGTTATCAAATGATTGATAGACAATAATATTTATAGTCTTATAGGTCAATCTATTGGGACTACAAATATTCATATCTATTAATCAATTGATAAAATATTTTGGTTTCGTTACCAATTTATTCGTTTTGACTTTAAAATTGAATGGCTCATCAAGAATTTCCAAATTATAATTATAAAACTTTTGAGAAGGAAATATTTTTCTATATGTTTGTATTCATGTTTATTCACCAATAGAAATAAATGTCTCAAAATATTCTTGAAATAACTTGCATATAAATAAATTAAGACTTGAAATATTCTTAAATAATATTTACATATTAATAGAGTATAAAATGTTAAAAAAGAAAACATGTATTATTCTAAAATAAAAAATATTTTTTGAAAATTTAATCTATAAAATATAGATTAGTAATATCAAAGGAGTTGAAAAACATATAGTAGTTGTGTTGTTGTGTGTTCTTTGATTGTACATGTTTTGAGGAAGGCCATACATACTCCATTTTTTCCAAATTATAGAAGGAGAAAATTTCAATTTCGTTTAAATACATTGTAATATTTTTGGATTATTTCAATATCTAGTCTCTTCAATTCTAGTGCAATTCCTTCATCCTATCATGAGACAAAATTCATTATCATAACTAATGGAAATATGAATCATGTTAGTGTGAAAATAAGTATTATCAAACTAGTTAACCTAATAGCCTATTTAGAGGTTATCTAGACTTTTGTCTCACCTCATGTAAACTCACGAAATGTCCTTAAACTTGTCCATAGAGTACTACACTTCTTTCATACTCCAAGGGGTAGTTAGAGTTTGACTCTTACATTCTCACCTATTCTTGTTTGCCTTTATAAGAAAGGTTCATTTGTACATTTCATCACCTCACATGCTTATGAAATTTTCTCATTCTACACATTCTCATTTGTGGATTGTTTTGAGTTTGCAAGAAAACTTGGTTGCTTCAACATGGTATTAGAGAAAGCTTGCAAATCCAATCCTTTTTTCTCTTTAATTTTTGATGGTTGTGGACATCAAATTATAAACATCGCCTTTTGGAGAAAAATAGATGTCACACTTGTAGAGTCTAAACTAATGTATTGTAAACTTGATAGAACCTACACAATTTAGAGGTTTATTTGATTGAACAATCTACTCAACGTTATAAATAATACATTAAAATTCCAACCCAAGGTTTGTAAACTTGTGATGGTGCAACATTGTATATGTCTTCAGAGACTCAAAAATACCTAAACTATCCTCTTTAAGTGATTCTACTTTCTAGAAATTCACAAAATTGCAAAATAGTAAAAGACATAACCAAAACTAATGGATATGGGCACCTACAACTTGGATTGTAACTAGACTGTTGCTAATAAAATATTACCGTATCAACTCAAAACTAATAAAAACTAATGACTTGGCTAATTTAATCTACAAAGTACTAAAAATTAACCATTACATGCATGTTCATGAGCATTCATTAACAATTTAAGAAAAGTATGAGATTCTAGTTTAACTTGCATAAAGTTCATGAAGTAATGATAAACTGGAAACAACTGTTAAACAAAAATAAACAACTAGTCAATGGGCCCTTGGTCTACTGGTGAAGTTGAAAGGTTCTAAATGAGCCCACCAGGGATCAATTCTTGCTGAGTGAAAAGGCTCTGACACCGAAAAAGGGATGAGGCTGGGATCGTGCCCCAGGCGAATTTGGCGGAGTGGATACCCCTCAATCCTTGGCTCTTAGCAGAAGAGGTTCAACCCAAGAAGGGTCGTGCTCCCGTATTGGGTAGCAAATAAGAATTTGTGGATGACCCCCATAAAAAAAAAAAAAAATAAACAACTAGAAAATGAAGTGAAGAATAGTTACCTTGAGTGGCCTACTCAAGTGGTTTTTCTCACTTTAACTAAAACCAAATATAATTAATAGATTCTATGTATCCAAAGAAATTGACTTCATTCATTGCATATCATGAAATATTTACACAAGATATTCACAGATTATATTCAATCAATTTGAATATCCATAATGTTTTGAAACTGAAAATTATTGATAATGAAAAATTGAAAAACTGACTAACTAATCTACGAATTCAACCATGAACTATACACAAGTTGAGGGAATATTATTCAAAGCAACAACTAACTACAATCATTAACTTTCACTCCTAAATATCAAACTGTATGGTTAAAACTGAATTGTTCAAACCTTAACTAAAAGGAAAGAAGAATCTTAATAGGACTAAAACTCTATAAAATGGAATTGCATGTAAACACAAACATTTGTCAAAATCCTATCAGTAAATGATTCCTTCTGCTTCAAAAATTATTAACTTTTCATAATGATGCACATTCAACCTACATCAGGTGCCTTTAATTAGTAATCACCACATTCAAATTAATTTGGAACTCCCTTGTTTTGCTATCCCAGTCATCCTTTTGTTGCGGGTTCACCCTGCAACTGCTATGTGCTACAGTTCCTCCTTGGCTACAAAAAGGTTAATTTACAAAGTATGTACACAAGACTAACTATCGTGATTAAAACATAGAATTCCATCCACATTCATGCATATCTATATATAAACCATTCAATACTCATTATTTCATAACCATATTTCCATTATTATATTTTAGGTCCAAGTTTGCATATAAGTATGAAAAGGTAGTATAATGTAGGAGTACTGTGTAGAAAATATATCTAAAAGTGTGTATGAAAGCAACAAAAAATGAGCTAATAACTAGACCCATCACACCCCCCAACTAGCCTTTTACTTGTCCCCAAGAAAAAAACTAGGGATACTAATTGTACTACAAGGTAATTTGCCTCAGGTCCATAAGTACATCAACCCCCTGAGTCTATTTCAAATAGAAACCTTGATATGTTGCAATTTGCCTCATTCTAATATTTCTAGCCTTCTCACATTCCTAACCTTTCTCCCTAGTCCAATATGGAATAGGATAGATGAGGATAGGTGGATGGAAGGTGAGTGGTACCCATTAAATCCCTTTGTTCAAACCAATTTCTATATACATGTGTACCCTTTGAAGTATGGTAGTGAAATTATATGTAGAATGATGTTCCTTTCTTTGTAATTTAGGGGTGAAACTATTCCATTTTCTCTGTACATATTTGTAGCACTGTGAGTATCTCTTTCTCAACTTTCTTCTTTTCCTTTTGAACACCCTTTTTCTTCTTTGAAACATCCTCTTTCTTCTTTTGAGTATCCCTCTTTTTCTTTGGAGTATCCTTTCTTTCTTTTGGTTTAGAGGGTGTAGAAGAGGTAGATGTATTGCCTCTCCTATTCTTGGATCTTTGTGATCTTGAAAAGGATGGCATTTCCTCAAATATAGGTGGCCTAAACTATGGCTTATTAGGTTCCTCATGCTCACCTTGGCTACAGGTAGGTGAATCCACATGTGAGACATGAGGGCTTTCCCTTATAGGTTCATTTTGGGGTTCTACATTCTCAGGTACCAGGTGTGCATCCAACAAACTATTAATATCTGAACATTCCTTAAAATCATCCCAATTCACTTGTGGGTACCGAATCCTTAAAATTATCTTTATCAATAAAGAAATTAAACAGTGATGAGATAGAGAAGTATCAATTTGTTTTCTTTTGTATTTTGATGCCATTTGTTTCAACAAATTATAAAGAAAATTTGGTACATTCACCAACTTATTATGCTTGAGGTGACTAAGTAATTTGAAATGAATTGTATATAAGAGGTTTTTCCTACCATTATAGGTGATATATCTTACAATGCAAGAAGCACAATTCTCCCATAACTAGGAAAGAGGGAGTATCTTCATACCTTGTGAAGATTAGTCTAGCTCCTCTCTTCATTGACGTAATTCTTCCTTGGCTGCAACTGTGTCCACACATGCTGGAAACTCCATTCCCATTCTTGGTAACCTAGTGACTTGTACAATGGCAGTCTCAGATGTATCTACTGATAGTCCCTTCACCATAGATTCATCATATTGAAGCTTAGATGCAAACCTTCCTATAATATCATCATATCATCATTGAATTATGTTAATTTTGAAAAATAGTCAAGCCAACCAACCCTGGTGAAAATGGGTAGAACCATTGCATCCTCCAGAATTTGCTTATGAGCTATTGGTTCCCTTCGGATGACATCACCTCCCATTATGACTTCCTTTCTTTGCTCAATGTGTTAAATTCAACTTTGGAAATTCAACTCAATCTACTCTACCACCTTCAAAACCCTTCACCTTCCTTTGGTTTCTTTGTATATTTTTACTACCACACCAGAAACTGCAACTTTTCCTTTCTCAGTGCCAGCTTAATTTGAGCTCATAAACAGATTCTAAGTTCGAGTATGGTTTGAACTAAGGTCAAGTTATTAGGGTTTTCACTTTAGGAATTGGAAATGGCAACAAAAATGAGATAGAATTAGGAGGGTTTTGCATGTCATTTTTATCTATAGGTTTGATTTAGATGGAAGATTTTGAAAAGACTAACAGAAAGACTGACTAAGTTGTACACTCCCCCCAACTTAATTAACGAAGTGACCTCACTTCACGTTTGTGATTGGGAGGTGGTGAAAATATGAAATGATGAAAATTAATGATATGAATAGTTCACATGCATGAATTAATACAAAGACATAATGAAAGTTTAAACAAAACTATATTAATCATGATAACGCACCTAAAGTACTGACCGAAAGAGATAACCATGTGTCACATGTGTAAACTGAAAAGAATGTATCTAATTTTTGATTTGATGCGATGAAAAATAACTAAGAACTAATGAAATATGGGGTGACAGGTGAAATTAGTGGGACAATAATTAGGGATATGAGTTGGCGATGTGACAACTCAAATATTTGAAATGTGAATTGGCAGCAAAAGAATCATGCTGCAAGTACTTATTATGAAGTGATGGATATTACATGTGGATATTTTGTAAATGAATGCACACAAACTTGTAGTTAATATGGTGCAAAATAATTTGAATTTTTCTTTTCTACTACTAGACGACACTACGGGTACTTGCAGTGTCAAGACCCATTAAGAATGGCGACAACTATTAAGCTACAAGTTCCTATGACATTAGGACCCTCTCTGAATGTTTGAAAACATGTCCCTTTGAAGATATTGTTTACATCATTATAACATGCAGTGTGTGCTTGTGAGATAAAACGAGAGATTAATCCTGAGTGATCTTAGGGATTAAGCTGTGCAGCTCAATCTTTGGGTTAACATAAGTGCTTGGTATGAGATTTTCTGTTGAAATATCACTTTGTGTATCTGAGCCTATATCTGGTTCATTGCGAGCACCATATTGTTGAAACAAGGAGAATACAAAATCATCCTTTTGTAATGGATTCTTATATAGCTTCAATAAATGGCCGTTTATAATAAGTGAAAATCTGACCACATCTATTGTATACAACCTGACTGCTCCATTAGGATAAACGTGACTGATTTCATAGGGACCCAACCACCTTGACTAGAGATTCCCTTTGAAGTCTTTATACCTTGAATCAAATAGTAGTGCCCAGTCTCCAAAATTGAACTCCTTTATTTTAATGTACTGATCATGCCACTTTATCCTCTATTGTTATACTACCTCAGTGTGATGGATTTCTTCCATCCTTATTTCATCCAATCCATTTAAAGTATGCTACCTTTCCTTTTGAGCTTTTGTTAAGTCCATTTCTAGTTCTACTACTGTCCTTAGTGTTTTATATTCAAACTTAATAGGAAGGATTGTTGTCTTACCATATACTAACTCATAAGGTATAGAACCAGTGGTGGTTTTCCAAGTTGTTTTGTATGCCAATACTACTTCAGGTAACCTTGCAACCCAAGATTTCTTGTGTAGTTGCACTGTCTTGGTGAGAATACTTTCAATATCCCTATTAATGACTTCCACCTGACCATTAGTTTGAGGGTGGTAAGGTGTTGAATTCTTGTATCTAATTTGATATTCTTCAACTAGTTTAGTAATTAGGTCAGAAGCAAACTATGGACCTTGATAAGTGATTATTTCTCTAGGTACTCCATACCTAGTAAATATATCCTCATAGAAGAATTTAGCCACATTGCCATCTATAACAAACTATAAGGCCTTTACTTATACCCACTTAGTCAAGTAATCGATGCAAGCAAGAATATATTCCTTGTTGTTGGATATAGGTGATATTGGTCCAATGAATTCTAAACCCCATTTTTCAAAAGGTGTTAATGTTAAGTGAGGCTGCAATGGAATTTCATCACTCTTTGTTGGTCTTCCCATCCTTTGGAACCTATCACAACTCTTGGTTTATTTAACATCTTTGCGCAAATTTGGCGAATAATAGACAATTGTAAGGATCTTAAATGTTGTTATTTTTGTTGAAAAATGACATCTACATGACTCATCATGGTAAGCCTTCATGATGTCAAATATTTCATCTTCCCTTATGCACCTTCTCATGATGTTGTCAAGGCCAGTGTAAAACAGATAACCAAATACCTAGGAGTATGGAAAATATTTATGTACCAACTATCTCTTTTCCCTTGGATAAAAGTGTGGTGGAATCTGCCTTGTTACTAGATAATTGGAAATATCAACATACTACAGTATGTGTAAATTTAGATCAAATAAGTTTTCATATGGAAATGAATCATCAAAAACTCCTTTAGTTGATTGTGTTGGAAATCTTGACAGAAAATGTCCCACTACATTTTCTTTACCAAGTTTGTCCACTATGGTAATGCCAAATTCTTGTAGAAGAAGTAGCCATCATACCAATATACCCCCAACTATTCACTTGTTCATCAAATATTTGATTGTTGTATGCTCTATATGGACAAAAACTGAATAAACTATAATATAGTGTTTGAATTTTTTAATAGCATACACCACTGCAATTATCTCCTTTTCAATAATAGTATAATTCAAATTTACTACTTGAAGATTCTTGTTGATGTAGTAAATTACATACTCTTTATTACCCTCTTTTTGACCTGAAGCTGCTCCAATAGAAAAATCTGAAGCATTTGTATGTATATTAAAAGAAAGGGTCCAATTAGGGCCTCTTAGAATAGGTGCTTGAGTCAAGGCTTTCTTCAACTCTTCAAAGGATTGTTGGCACTTTGATTTCCATTCAAATTCAATGTCCTTACTTAGCAAAAAAAACAATGGTGCAACAATCTTACTGAAATCTTTGATAAATTGTCTGTAGTAGCCTGCATGGCCAAGGAAACTTTTGATATCTCTTTGATTTTGTGGAATAGGTAATGTAGATATAATTTATATTTTTTGTGGATCAACTTGAATCCTCACACTAGATACGAAGTTCTCTAATACTATGTCTCGTGTCATCATCATAAAATAATTTTTATTGTTGAGTGACAGGTTGTGTTCTTTATATCTTTTTAACACCTTTTCCAAATTTCCAAGGGATTCCTCAAAGGTTTCACTATATGTAGTGAAACTAGTGAAACCATCCATATATATCTCCATAAAGCCATGCGCATAGTTAGAAAATATGTTGAGTACTGCCCTTTGAAAGGTAGCTGGAGCATTGCATAAGCCAAAGGGAAGAACAGAGTAAGCATAAGCACCCCAGGGAAATGTGAATGTGGTTTTGTCCTAATCTTCTAGAGTAATTTTTATCTGATTGTAGCTACTAAAACCATCTAAGAATGAAAACTACTTCTTCCCAGTCAGAGAATCAAGCACTTGATCTATGAAGGGCAATGAAAAGTGGTCTTTCTTGGGGGCTATATTCAGTTCCTTGTAATCTACACAAACTCTCTATTTTTCACCTTTCTTAGGAACAATTACCAAAGGTGAGACCCATTCACTGTCAGATATAGGATAGATAAAACCTGCATCTAGAAGCTTTTGAAGTTCAACTTTGACTATGTCTCTCAAAGCAAGGTTCATGTATCTTTGAGTTTGTCTAATGGGTTGATAACCATAATTAATATAAATCTTGTACATACATAAGTCAGGATCTATGCCTTTCATATCATGGTAATCCCATGCATATACTGTTGAGTGTGCCTGCAACACTGTTTGTAGGGAATTTTGTTGCTCCTCTGTCAATGCACTATTTATGTTTAGCATTTTTCCTAGTATGACTTCTAATTCCTTGGATGAATCTTGGATAGATGAGAGGCCAAGACTTGGAATGATTGGTACACACTACTATAGTAGTAAGTAATGAAAGATCTATGATATCTCTTCTGAGGAATTAGTAGGTATAATACTTTTCAAGGGGTCTTATAGGCATGCGAGATAGTCCTATTGCTACAGGTTCCTGCTATAGTCATTCTGAATTATGTGAGAAATGAGCTCATCTTCATCTTAATCATCGAATAAAGAGTTGTGTTATATGGTCATCAATCTCCGCAGAGAATAGTTATCTTCCTCATTTAGAGTGGGCCAGATAGTTTGCTCAAGGTCAGCATAAGGTTAGGCTGGAGGATAGAGAACAAAATTCTTGGTTACTATCCCATTAGATAACATATTTCAAGACCTACAACCTATGAATGCATCAACTATAGCTAACCAGGGTCTTCTTAGGATGAGTGGGTAGCCTGCAAAATTAACCTTTTGATGCAGGGGCATCCAAAAGATTCAAAGAACATTCAGTTATAGAGGTTGTAGATAATGTAGTGAAGTTCAGTATGATGGATAACTTAGTATATTGAGGATGAGAAGTCACAAATTAAAGGGTTTGTTGACAAGAATGTCTAGTTTATCCACCAGAATTTTTAGAGGTTTGCATGAATATTTGATCGAGTTATGAGTATCTATGTTCTAATAGTTTTTCGGTTGCTTTAATTGGTGTTCCTGAAGGAAGTTGATGTGATTCTTGTAATATGAGTTGTTGCGGATCTTTAGTGGTGATTCATGGATGTTTCTAGATTGTGATCTAGCTGTGTTGTTGGTTCGCATTGTTTGTTGTACTCACAATTGGTGATTTTCCTTCTGGGAGTTCATGTTTTCTTGCTCTTGGCCGACAAGGTGATTGTAGCATGTTGTGGGTCTTCGAGGCTAATTGTTTAAGGTGTTTCATGTTTGAGGCATGTTGTTTTGGGTCCCTACTATGTTTGGGCCGACATTGGTTGATTCACATTGATAATTGTTTATTGACTTGGGCCGATAGTTTGTATACATTAATTTATATTTTGTTGGGTCGACATATAGTGGATGTTATCCTTAGATGCGGATATATAAGACCGATTGGTTTGAGGAGATTGATAACGAAGAGAAAGGGAAGCAGGAAGGCTTATGTGCGAGATGTGTGAAGTTCTGTGTGCAAACAATGTTCTAATCTTTCGAAGGTAGAGATGAAGTGTGAAGAACAGTAGTCATGAAGCACAGTGATGAGGTGTTATGATCTGGTAAGATTAGCAGAACAGAGAATTCTTGGAGCAAAAGGAAGAGTCGATGGAAGATTGTTATTGTATGAGATGTTTGTAATTCCTAGGCTATGACCTAGCATCTGTAAAGCCCGAGTGGCATATGTAATATGTTTTGAGATCATAATATAACAAGGAATGAAATTTGAAGGCTAGGTTTTTTCCTTTTAGGGTTTTCATAGGATAATTTTGGTGTCATGTGTTCTTGCATATCTATTATTTGCACGTGGATTATTTATTAGATTCCATTGCATATCAATAAGATATAAGTGTTAGTTGTTTAAGCTGCGAGGTTGGAAAACTCCTCACCACACCCTCCTACCTTGGACTGCATCAATTGGTATCAGAGTTGGTTGAAGAACTAGTTGTGAATCTTGAGCAGGTTGTGAATCTAATTGGATAGTTGCAAATCTATTTCAGAGTAGGTTGTAGAGTAGGTTGAAGAGCTGGTTGTGAATCTGTTGCAAGATGGGGAAGATTGGGAAAAGGAAAAAGAAGGGAAAAGAGAACATGACACATGAAAGGGATACTTTGGAGGAATAATTGTGCGAACTCAAGAAGTGTAATTCAGAATTGACGGAGAAGATGAAAGAACTAGGAAAAGACAACTGTGATGCTCTTGAAGAAGAATTAAAAAAATGTAAGAAGGAGAAATGAAGGACTGGAAGTAGACCTGGATAAGTTTTAGGATATTGAAAAGGAAATGGAATAAGGATTCAAGTTGTTTAAGAAGTTGGACAAGAGGAACAGAGTTCTAGAGGAAAGTTTGAAAGAGATGAACAAGGAGAACATTTTGCAGAAGAAGGAAATATCTGACTTGAAGGAATATGCTAACCGGTTGGAGAAGGGGAATGAGAATATGAGATCTAAACCTGAAGTGTGTGATGTTTTTTGTGATACTAATGATTTGTGTGATATTGTAAAAACGTATTTTGAAAATGGGATTGAAGATGAAGGTGTGACTAAGCCTATGATTGTTGGAGATGGTATTGGTTTCAAAATCATGCAGAGAATGGGATACATAGGAAA
Organism: Sequoiadendron giganteum; assembly: GCA_007115665.2. NCBI lineage: Eukaryota > Viridiplantae > Streptophyta > Pinopsida > Cupressales > Cupressaceae > Sequoiadendron > Sequoiadendron giganteum. The sequence goes on from CM021108.1 coordinate 268,881,278, forward strand.
AGGATTGGGAAAGAATCGACAAGGAATGATAGAACCTATTGTACTAGTAAGGAGAGAAAGATGTGAAGGCCTTGGATATGACAGAGGTAAGGATGTTCTTACAAGTTCAAATAATTCAAAATAAGGGGAGAAAAGGTATGTCTTGTTCACATTGTAATAGGATTGGACATGAAAAGGAATTGTGTTGGGATCTATATCCTTGTAAGTTTTGTGGACTAAGGAATCATTATGAGAAGATGTGTTGGAAAAAAATGATAGGGAGAAAGCCTAGGAAAGGTTGTATATAGATGAACTATGGATGGATTGATGGATCAAAATGGAAGTATGTTGCTCATAAGTTAAGAAAGTTTTACAGATTGAAGAATTCATGTGTTGAAGGAAAGGAAGGATCAGGATGCAAAGAAAGAAGACCTTATGCAAAGAAGAACAAGGACAATTATGCAAACTATAGAGGGAGAGGTGACATGATTCATAATACTTATCACAATGAAGGGTACCAGAGGAGTGAAAGAGGATTTGCTAGAGAAGGAACCTATTTTCAAGTTTGGAGGAAGAAGGAATCTAGCACTAAATGTCATCAAGAACTTAATACCAAAGAAGATTATGAAAGAGAAGTAGTAAATGATGCAGAGATAGTTTGTGCAGCTGAAGAAGAACAAGTTGATACATAATTAGTTTATCTAGAGGAAGGAGAACCTTTGGAGGAATCAGATTGGATAATGGAACTAGAAGAAGAAGCAGCGATCTTAAGGAGACTTGTTAAAGCAGTGAATTGATGTGAGGCATAACCGGAAAGGGGAGCCTACATTGCAGAGGTAGAGAATAGTACAGGAACAATATATGCAAAGAAGAAAATATATTTTGAGGTGTACAAAGGAAATGTAGAGATCAAAAAGTGTTATAGAGGAAATCTAGAAATGATATTGATGAGTCAAGGAAGTCACATGATTGTTTCGATGGATGTAAGTATGTATTAAATTTTATTTGATTAAAGCAAACAATGAAGGACCCGAGGCAACTTGTAGGGTGGGATTGCTCAGATCACTAACCAGTGAGACAGTGCAAGGCCTGCAAGTAGATCGCCAAATCCAGATTACACTTGAGGCAGTTTTGCAAGGTGGAATTGAATAGACCGCCGATCGTGAGGCAGTTGCAAGTACCTGTTAACTAATAATTGATTGAAGCAGACATTGATCTTGATGCAAATTGTGGAGAAGGCTTGCTCAGACCGCCGACCATTGAGGCAATGCAAGGATTACAGTTAGATCACCGAATCCAAATTACATTTGAGGTAGTTTTGCAGGGTGGACTTGAATAGACCGCCGACCATGAGGTAGTTGCAAGTACCTATGAACATATTGTCAAACCAATTCAAGGAGACAACATTAATTTTTGACATAACTTAGCCCAAAGTGAATAGGCTCAATTTTCAAATAACCTCGAGAGTCTGATGCAGGGGCATCCAGGAGATTCAATTAACATTCAGTTATAGAGGTTGTAGATAATGCAGTGAAGTTCAATATGATGGATAGCTCAGTATATTGAGGATGAGAAGTCACAAATTAAAGGGTTTGTTGAAAAGCATGTCTATTTTATCCATTGGAAGTTTCAGAGGTTCGCAGGAAGATTTGATCAAGTTATGAGTATATGTGTTCTAATAGTTATTCAGTTGCTTTAGTCAGTGTTCCTGAAGGAAGTTGATGTGATTCTTGTAATCTGAGTTGTTGTGGATCTTCAGTGGTGATTCATGGATGTTTCTAGATCATGATCTAGTTGTTTTGTTGGTTCGCATTGTTTGTTGTGCTCGCGATTGGTGATTTTCCTTCTGGGAGTTCATGTTTTCTTGTTCTTGGCTGACAGGGTGATTGTAGCGTGTTGTGGATCTTCAAGGCTAATTTTTTAAGGTGTTTCGTGTTTGAGGCATGTTATTTTGGGTCCCTACTATGTTTGTTCCAACATTGGTTGATTCACATTGATAATTGTTTATTGATTTGGGCTGAAAATTTGTATACATTTTATATTTTGTTGGGCCAACACGTAGTGGATGTTATCCTTAGATGCAGATATATAAGACCGATTATTTTCAAGAGATTGATAATGGAGAGAAAGGGAAGCTAGGAGATTGATAATGGAGAGAAAGGGAAGTGAGATGTACGAAGTTATGTGTGTGAACAATGTTCTAATCTTTTGAAGGTAGAGATTAAGTGTGAAGAACAATAGTCATGAAGCACGGTGATGAGGTGTTTTGATCTGATAAGTGTTATGCCTTGCATAACCACCTCATCTTTTGCCTTGGTCAAAATGGGTCCCCCTTTGTTATTTTTGTACTTAGTTGTTTTTTTGAAACAAAGTTTGGAGTCTAGTTTTGCCAATACTTTGTTTTTTCTTTGGTTTCTCTGTCGAAATCGGAACCGGAGATGAATCGGGTTCTGAAAGTTCTTTTGAGGCTTGTTTTTGGTTCTATCCCGACAGTCTTTTCTTTGCCTTTGTTTTTAGTCATTAGCAGAAGCGGAGCCGGAGTGGGAATTGGGATGGTTGTTATCAAAATTTGCAAATTCACGATCGATTCCGATCCCGCCTCCGCTACTTTTTTATTTTTGTTTTGTTTCGGTTTTTGTGTTTTGTTTTATTAGGTTGGTCTTTTATTTAACTTTTTGTATTTGTTTTTATTTTGTTTTTAGTTGTCGGATGAGGAGCCGGAATGGGAATGAGGTTTGGAAATTTTATAAATTTAAGATCCCGATTCCATTTTAGTTCCGCCCCCGCCATTTTTTGTTGTTGACTTTTTGATTGAAGCACACTGCAGACCAGTGCTCGTTCTCTTATAGTTTCGACTCTGGCTTTACTACGTTTTGATGCATTAATGGTGGTTTCCGGTGTAGGTAGAAATTCACATATTGACCTTTATTAAGGGTTAAAGCCGATCATTATTGTTATTATTACAAGTCTAAGAGCGCGAAGAGTAATAGCAGAGTTCATTTAAGCAAATTGATCGAGATAGAGAAGGGATATTATGTGTGAATCGATTTAGAAACCTAGCTTGGGTTTGTCTGCGTTTGAGGTAGGTCTTTTATCTTTGTTGTTTGTTGTTTATTTGCAGTTGTGTTCGTTGTGTTTTGCTTTATATTTGCTCGCGTATTCAATCATTGTATTTTAAAGCAAATCTATGATCATTGATGTGATTGAATGAGCAGGTTCTTGTTTTGTCTTGTTTCTTTTCTAAAAAAGTCTTTGTTTCCTTGTACGTTCGTGTCGTTTCTTTCTATTTTTAGGGCACCATCGCTTTCACGTCTTAATCATGATTGCGTCGTGTTTGTTTTGGTTTGCAGTAGATTAGATTAGATTAAAGGTTTTTAATGGCGTTTGTTAGATTAAGAATCTACAGTGAGGTAGATTAGAGATTTTACAATGAGTTAGGGTAGATTAGATTTATTGTTTAAATTAGCGTTTCATCGTCTGGTGGAATGGCAGGGTTTAAACCTGTGCCCTAGTTTTTGTCAGGTTTGTTAGATTAGGGTTTCGTTAGTCTTTGTAATCACTTTTAAAATGTTAAAAAGAAAAATGATATCTTAGAAGTGCCATTGTTCCCCATGGTCATATGAGGGTAGAGTTTTTAAGCTCCTTTGCCATTTTATAGTGACCTAGGTCGTAATCATGAAATTGTGTTGAAAATGAATAAAGTATTTGATGATGTCATGATTAGCATAGGCGGAGGCAGGATTACAATGGATTATGGACCTAAGAGTTTTGTTTTACGAAGTCATCAATTCCATTCTCATCCCATTTCTGATTTCGAGTTTTAAAAGATTTCCTTGAAGTATATGATAACTGGTGGAGTTGGGATCGGAATCGATCTTGAACTTAAGAATTTAGTTTGCAAAATTTATCGCTTCTATTCTCATCTCGTTTCCGGCTTTGCATATAATGGAAAGTCTTTCTTCAAAGTAATGATAACCTAATCGGAGGCGGAGGCAAAGTGGAAATAGAATATGAAAAAAATGAGAATTCGAAGAAAACCAAATCCCTTTTTTATTCTGATCCCGATTCTGATAATCTCCCTGACTTTGACTCCGAGCCCGTTTGTTATTAGGTGAAGTTTCTATATCGGTTTTTGCTCCGAGTCCGCCAATTTTGTAAAAGAGATTGTTTTGAGCTTCTGTCTGGTTCCGACTCCAGTATATGTGTAACAGGTATGTGTTAAAAGCATGTTTTATGATGATATCTAAAGATCTAATTAGAGGTTTGCTTGCAAGAGAATTGAGAGATGTCACGAACATTAGGAGAGGCTGCTCAAAGGAATTAACCGGCTGGAACATCAAAGACAACACCAAAAATAAAGAGCATGAAACCATAATAGCTGCCTTAGACATTGAGGTATGATCATAGGAATCTGGTGGTGAAAGTGAGTAAGGTGGAATCAGACTGGTCAGATATCACAGATACTAATCTGGGCAAGTATAGATTTGAAGAATTACATGAAGAGACCTTTGCAGAACGGGCAAACTTGACAGGGAGAACACAAAGGATTGTTGATTCCGGTCTTGCACATATCACTGTGTTTCCTTTATCAGTCCAATGTCCGGAGTTGATATTGACAGTGGCCAGTACTTATAATCCTGCTACAAGACTATGCATGGATTCACAAAATAATGTGATTATAGATCTTACTCTGCAAATGTTCCAAAGCATATTTAATGTTCCTGATCCCAAGAAATTGGTGCAGCTAACTGAAGCAGAGGCATTGGAGAAATATAGCAAGCATAAAGATTCCAATAAGTCTTACTTAAACAAAAGATGGTTAAGCACAGAGAAGAAATCTTTAAGTAAGCTGGTAGACTAGCCAAAGAGGGCAGATTTCAAGAAGGAGATATCTGATTTGATATTAATGTTGTCCAGAGTGTTTGGGAAGAGGGATGCCTTCCACTTCAAGGAATGGATGTTTCATTTTATTCCAGTAATCTTTCAGGGTGATTACCAGTTTGATTGGTCAATGATTGTTTCTGATGCCATACATGATCAACTCACAAGGGTTATACAGACTAAATCTTTCTTCATGACTTCTTATGTGGTTTATGCTACAACAAGATTAGGGATTTTTTCAGGATTAAACAGAGTAGGTATAATGGGAGTTTTGGATGGACAACAAAAAGTATGGGAACACTACGATCAATTATCTCTTCAGGTTGTTGAGACTCATTTCAGAAGAGTCAATGATGCATTTCTATATGTGATTATCAACCAGTTGAGTGGAGATGCAGGATACAGGTTAATTCAAGAAGCTATGGCTTTTATTGCTAAATGGGGAAGTTGGTATATCCAATACCCCAAATTTACATACTTCAGATTGTTTGGTTTTGAAGATCATCCCCATTTACTTCCAAGATGCTGCAGTAATAGAATAGTGCTTATGGAGTTTGTGTATTAGGCCATTGGAGTTAATACTAGGTTTGGGATCAAGCACAAGACAGGATGCCATAAATTTCCCATGACACTAGGTGAATATAATTGTCAACATTTGAAGGGAGCAAAGGTGTTTTGTAATGAATTGATACAATTGAAATTGGGATTGTGTACACCTCGTAAGTATTTTGATCCAAGGGAGAAAATGCATGCTTTATTACCTTCAGTGTTCACTAAACACTTTAATTTGTTAGAGGACTTTTGGTGTGATAGGCAGGATGATTATGACTTGAGGAAGAAGAATTATGAGAGATTATCAGTCTCACTCATGTCAGAGCTTGGTATTAAAGAGAATATTCCTGACACTTTGGTGGATGATGGAATTGTATTAGATCCCTCATATGAAGCTTTGAACATTGGCACAAAAAACTTAGATCCAATAGACTGGAATGAGGAAGAAATAATTGATATTAAGAAAATGGGAAGAACAGTTTTGGATAGAAGTGTACAATGGTTGATGATGAAAGCTAGAGCTCCTTAAGGACCAGTCCTTAAGAAGGGTAAAGGATACAAGAGGATTAAAAGAAAGACACCTTCCAAGGAACCATTAGAATTCTTTCCTCTAGATGTTGAAGAAATAGAGCTTGAGGTAGTTGATGAAGAAGAAGAGACACCAGAGGGAGATGTTCCAATTGGATCTGCTATTTCTACACCCACATTGGGTGAGTCATCCATACAAGCCCCACTCACAAGAAAGAAAAGTAAAGAAGTGTAAGAAGGAGTACTTCATGCCATGGCTGAAGCTGCTAAAGGAAAAGAAGTGGAGGAAGAATTGGTAGAAATTGAAACAGACTCGGATGAAACTCTTTCAGAGAAGGACCTACAAGAAAACATGCCTTTGGAGGGGACTATTGAGCAGATTTTGACGCAGGAAGAGCAATGGAAACAGTTTTAAGATGCTACAAAAGAGTCTGATGCAAGGGCTGTAGCAGAGAAGCAAAAGGAAATGGAGGAAAAGTTACAAGCTGATGCTCTACTTCAACAACAGCAATTAAAGGCAAAACAAATTGAAACAAGGGCAGCAACTGATGAAGTAGAGGAGCAAATGAGGCAACGAGAGCATGAGCTCAAGGTCAAGGCAAAAAATGATAAATTGGAATTGATACAGAAAATCCATGATCTTGAGGAAGAGAAAGCAAGAATCCAAAGGGACAAGGAAGCCTTGGTTGCTAGATTGAAGCTTGCAGAGGAAGCTCGACAAAAAGAACAAGAAGCTGAAGCTCTAAGAAAGGAAAGAGATGCTGAAGAGCTAATAAAGAAACAACAAGTTGAAGAAGAAAGGGAAAAGGCAGAGAAGCTCATAGCCTTAGAAATGGAAAGGATAGAAAAGGAAGAATCAGAAAAGATAAGGAAAGAAAAAGAGGCCGATGAGCTAATTAGGAAGCAAAAGGAAGAAGATGCCGAAGCTGCAAAACTTAAAGCTTTGTAGGCAGAACGGTTGGAAAGAGAGGCCTTAGAAAAAGAGAAATTAGAGAAGGATCAGATGGAAGAAGAGAGATTGAGAAAAGAAGAAGAAGACAAGAAAGTGCAAGAACAAAGAGATAGAGAAGAGGTTGAGAAGTTGGTGCAGATGCATGTGCTACAGGAGCAACAAGAAAAAGCAAAGGTTGATTCTCAACCTGAGGTAAATGTTCAGCCATCCTCTACAATTGCTGCTTCCTCTTCCATGATGATGACTACTCCCAGTGCTCCTACATGGTTAAAGATAGACCTGCAGAAGAGAGCTAGAACACCTCCTCAACCTCTTAATTGGGAGGACATGATGAAGGGAGTTGAATAGGAAAGGCCTAAAAAGAAGGCTAAAGTCTTACATTCTACTAGACTCACAGATAAAGGGAAGATAGTTGCTGAATGTGCCATGCCTATGACTGAAAAGGAGGTAGGGGATATGCAACTAATAGACTATCAGTTGAGTACGGTTAATTTGGGACGACCCACTAGGAATCAACAAATGAATTTGATTGATGTGGTGGCCTCAACAACTAAATCAAGAATGATGAAGGACAAACAAAAGAAAGATGAGCTTAAGGCTCAATTGGATCAGTTACATTCATTCTTGAAGAGTGTTTCCTCTCCAAGGTCATAATAGGTTGCAGCTATTGAGACTCCTGTTTTGCTAAGCAAAAAGGAGGTTGATGATTTGGTGCAGGTTAGAGGTAAGGCGGAGATGGTTGAAAAATGGATAGACAAAGTGAACCGAGAGGTAGGTGAGGTTTTAGCAAAAGGATTTGAAACCTACAAAGAAGCAGAAGGAGTAATAACAGAGATGCATCAATACATTGAGACATCCGAAAAACTAAAAGAAGAGTATAAGGAGTATAGTGAAAGTTTAGAAAAGATAAATACATTGCCTCTAACTACTCTTCTAGAAGAATCTATACTTGAAGATGATAACAAAGATTTTGTAGAAAGGACTTCTCGCATACTTAAGTTTAGGACTGGCTTTTTGAGCAAGCATAAGGATGAGATTCGGGAAGCAGTTAATAATTTAACTGAGCAGTTGGAAGAGTTGGAAGCAGTCATGGCTATAATAGTAGATGTGAATGTAATGACAAAAGATGGCATGCCTTTGAGTCAGGTTAGAGAGAAATGGAATGAAAGATTCCAAGGACTCATGCAGGAGAAAGATGATGGAGGAGACTTGGTGATAGATTGGCCTGTAGAAGTCAAAGAAGAAATAAAAGCTGCAGGGAAAGAATTGATCAAGGTTAAAAGTATGAAAAAGTTTGCTGCAGTTGAGTTGGATCGGATCAAATTTGAAGATGACTGGATTGATGGGCCAGATATGGATATGCTACAACAATTCTTCACCAGTTATGATGAGTTCATGGCGGATCCGGCTTCACATGCATAAAAATCATGCATGCATGATGTTCTTCTTCCTTGCATGTTGCATGCATGCAGCACTGACAGTCTTGAGGGCGCATGACTTCTATTCTTTCTTCTATCTTCTATTTTTAGTTAAGACTAAATGTTCAAATGTAAGAACTCAAGATCAGAGTTGATCTGAGTTTCCAAGAAAGTTGATTGTTCCTAAAAAGGTGGAAAGCCTAAAATAGAATTGAAGTTCAAACTTCTTTTGTATATCTATAAATACCTAATGGGTATCACATTGTAAGGGTTGGCTAATTGAGAATTGGATTGGCTTACCTAGTGCTAGGAGATAGAATTTTATAGAGTTTTACAGAGATACATTGTACTAGATCTTTTTACAGTTAATAGAATTACAGGTTTACGAAATATGGAGTTTATATTGAATTGTGTTGTTTGATAAGGTTAATGATTTATAATCCACATAAATGCCAGTGATTGTGCTGAAGCATGATAGTTTCTTATGTGATGAAAGTCATTAGAAGAAACCAGGTTTAGAGATTATCTTGTTAAATTGTCATTGAATTAAAGTTATTGAAGTCTATTGATCTATAGTTTTGATGATGAATGAATGTGTGTTGTTTTGAAATCTTGGAAATACTTGTGATATGCGAATAGTGAAATTGAATTAAGCACCTAAGATGTATACGATGGTATAGTCATACTGTGGGTTGTGTCATGCTATGGTTTTTGTGATCAGTTAAGAAAACATTCATTGTTAAAAGTATATGTCTAGATATTAGATAAATTTAATTCATACTTACTGATTTACCCCTTGGATCTATCTTTTTCTTTCATTTAAAACCTGTTGATTTACAGGAACTATTTTGATGAAGAGAGTCATAGCTTGAATCCTTTGTTACCAGCACAGGCCCCTTGAATATTACAGTTGCATGAACCAATTGAGTGACATCAGACAGTTGAGAACCAACTACCAGGACCTTGGGAGTTAGGCTACTACATGTTGTCTTTCTTTTTCAGGAGAAATAGAGTAGAAATATTCTGCTTTAATGTTGTTTGTGTCATTTTAACCATCAACAATAAGATCAACAAAGTAGAGAATTCTTGGAGCAAAAGGAAGAGTCGATGGAATATTTTTATTGTATGAGTTGTTTGTAATTCCTGGGCTACGGTCTAGCATCTGTAAAGCCCGAGTGGCATATTTAATGTGTTTTGAGATCATAATATAACAAGGAATGAACTTTGAAGGCTAGGTTTTTCCCTTTGAGGGTTTTCCCAGGATAATTCTGGTGTCATGTGTTCTTGCATATCTGTTAGCTTCCGTTGCATATCAATAAGATCTGAGTGTTAGTTGTTTAAGCTGCAAGGTTGCACAGTCCCTCACTGGACCCTCCTACCTTGGATTGCACCACATTTGGTTGTAAAACTATAAAATCAGTAGGATATTCCCAAGAATCCAATCCAATAAATAAGTCTTCAATAATTCCTTCAAGCTTTATAGTTGAGCTATTAGCTAGTTGTAAAATTTTTTGTGTGGGCCTGAGGTTGCTAACTAAAGTAACTGCATTTTTTCGTTAGTCATAACATTGTTTGCATCCCCCAAGTATACTAAAGTGTTCTTGATTAGGGTACCATTAATCTTTACGTCCACTACTAGACTACCGGGATATGTATACTTAGGGATAGTAATCTTCCCTAACATAATATCAGCAAGGTTCCCAAGGACATGAACTGTCTGAGGATCCTTCCTTTTCCTTACTAGTTTCTTAAGAAATAAATCCCTCACAGTTTTAGTATAAATAGGGATGTCTTTGATAGCTTGGATGAGTGGAACCTTGATGCTCACATCTTTTGATTGACCCAAGAGGTCTATATCATCCTATGTGTGATGCTTTTGAATAGCTAGGTATTCAAGAAAAGGAGACTTTGGACTTGTGATAGTTTGGTGTACTTGATTTGAGTCAAGTTCCAAAGGTGTTTTGTCTAAAGCTTCAACTATAGTTTCCTCATCCTCCATTTTATTAATTTGGGGGGATGAAGGTCCAACAAGTAGTTTTATTGATCTGAGGTTAACATCCCTCTAACCCATAAGTGGGGTATTGCATAGTTTCATTAGTATAAGCCTACTCAACAGGCTTGTTGTTAGGGTTAGGTGCAGGTTGGGTAGGTATTTTTGGTTGCTTGGGTGGTTGGGATGTAGGATTTGATGGAGGCATAATATCTTGCTGTTGTTGTGGAGATGGAAGCATAGGCTACTAATAGTTCATGTTTTGTTGCTGTCATTGCTAACCTTTTTGCCCTTGAGGCTACCAATGATTTTGCTATGTTGGCCATTATGGATTATGATTGGAACCTTGGAAATTTTGTTGTAGCCAAGGGTTTGGCTACTATTGGTTCTAATTTTGTTGGGGATGTGGCCATTGTTGAGGGTTTTTCCAATGGTTTTGGTTTACAGGCCAAGGTTGAGAGTTCCAAGCAGAAAAATTCTGATTTGCAAAGGGAAATGATGAATTAAAGTTGAGGGGGTCTTATGGAATACCTTGTATTTGTTTCCATGGCCTCCTTTGTGCTATATAAAAGAGTTTTCCATCATCTCCTTCAATTGGATTAAAATCAAGTTTCTCAACTTTATCTCGCTGGATACTAGCCACTCTCTTGCATTTACAATTTGGCTTTCTTTGCATACAACTTGTATAGTATTAAGTGAGCATAATCAGCTTTGTCCCGCTTCTTCTTAATGTGGAGAGTATCCAAATGAGTTTCTAAGTGGTTGATGGTGTCCTCCTTCATGTTGGACAACAGGTTGCTTAACTCTATCTTTGAAACTCATGTAGATGATTTACCAATAGTGGATGCCCTATCTCCTCTTGGCCTCTTAGTGAAGGTTCTGGAATAATTCCTACAGACCTTACAAATGTCTATTTTTCCAATGAGATTCAGAGCATCCATGCAGTCATCATTGACTCCCCTCAAATATACTAACTTGAGGGACTGTTCTGACAACTTGTTTTGTGGTTTTTTCTTTAAAGAAAATTGAAATCACTCCACATAATCTTCTAATGTCTCATCATACTTTTGTTTCATTTTGAAAATTTCATCTTTCCTCCTATCAGGTCCCCTACAATAGTCCTGATACCCCTCTAGGAACAATATCTTCATGGTGTCCCAATGAGCAACAACATCCCTTCCTAATCCCATGAACCATCTTAGGGCTACATCTTTTAGAGTTGCAGGGAAGAGTTTGAGCCTATGAGCATCAGAAGTATAGTCATAACTTCTACAAAGAACATCAAATTAACATAGAAATGTATATAGGTCCTCAACCATGAACCCATAAAAGACTGGTAAGGCTGAAGGAGGTACGTTCTTCAACATTATAGCCCTTTCCTGGTTAGTGATTAGGAACTCAAATATTGCATGTTTAGGATCATCATCCACTGCATCCCCCATGGTGCAGTATGTTCCCTCTGTAAGGGTAGTAGATGTTGGTGATAGGGAAGTTTCTTCTTCAATAAATCCCTTGCTCCAAGTACTGGGCTCACCAATTTTTGCTATAGCTTCTTGGCGTGAAAAGGGAAGGAATCTACCTAAAGAATCTCTTTGCCTCTGCATACATGAAATATGGCTTTATATAGTAGCGGTCCTACACAATGTTAGTGTAACTTCTTGTGTTAAAAAATATTAAGTCTAATAGTCCTAATGCTGAAAAAAAATATAAACTGTGAAAGCTTGTAAAAATAAGTCCATCAAGCTAACACCATCCTTGGAAATGATGCCAAAAATGTAGAGTCTAAACTAATTTATTGTAAATTTGGTAGAGCCTACACAATTAAGAGGTTTATCTAACTAAATAGTCCACTCAACATTACAAAGATTACATTAAAATTTCAACCCAAGGTTTGGTGCAACATTGTATATGCCTTCAGAGACTCAAAACTACCTAACTATCCTATTCAAGTGATTCTACTTGCTGGAAATTCATAGAATTGTAAAAAACTAAAAGACATAAATAGAACTAATGGCTACGAGCACCTACAACTTGGACTATAACTAGACTGTTGCTAATCATTACTATGTCAACTCAAAACTGATAAAAACTAATGACTCAACTAATTTAAACTCCGGAGTACTACTAGTTAACCATTACATGCATCTTCATGAGCATTCATTAACAATAAGAAAAGTATGAGATTCTAGTTTACCTTGCATAAAGTTTGTGAAGTAATGATAAAATGGAATTAACTATTAAACAAAAATAAACAACTAGAAAATGAAGTGAAGAATAGTTACCTTGAGTGGCCTGCTCAAGTGGCTATTCTCACTTTAACTGAAACCAAATCTAACTAACAAATTCTATGCATCTAGTGAAATTGACTTCATTAATTGCATCTCATGAAAGATTTACACAAGATCTTCTCATAGATTGTGTTCAATCATTCTGAATATCTGTCATGTATTGAAACTGTAAATAATTGATAATGGAAAATTGAAAAACCAACCAACTAATCTACGGATTTAACCATCAACTATATACAAGCTGAGGGAATATTATTCAAAGCAACAACTAACCTCAATCATTAACTTCCACTCCTAAGTATCAGAGTGTATGGTTAAGACTGAATTGTTCAAACGTTAATTGAAAGGAAATAAAAATCCTAATAGGACTAAAACTTTGTAAAATAGAATTGCATGTAAACACACAAACATTTGTCAAAATCCTATTGGTAAAGGAGTCTTTCTGCTTCAATGCTTATTAACTAATCATAATGATGAATGTTCAACCTCCATCAAGTGCCTTTAATCAACAATCACCACATTCAGCTTAATCTGGAACTCCCCTATTTTGTTGTCCCAGTCATCCTTTTGTTGTGGGTTCACCCTGCAACTACTACATGCTACAGTTCCTCCTTGGCTGCAAAAAGGTTAATTCACAAGGCATGCACACAAGACTAACTATCACAATTAAAACATAGAATTCTATCCACATTCATGCATATCTACATATAAAACATGAAATAGTCATTATGTCATAACCATATTTTCATCACTATATTTTAGGTCCAAGTCTACATAATAAGTATGAAAAGGTAGTATAATGTAGTACTATTCAAAAGATATATCTAAAAGTGTGTATGAAAGCAACAAAAAATGAGATAATAACTAGACCCATCAACAGTTGCGCTCAAAAGGGTTGAGATATGAATTTTCATATATAACACTTGTATTTTTGGTGATAGAAATTTTTTGGACATTTTGGAAGCCCATCCATGGATTCTTGTATGAAAATTTGTACGACCATACAATTGTAGTATTACACTAAATCAAAAAGTTGTCTCAAACTTTGTGCCTCATTTTTTGTTCATTCACCTTGAAATGCATGTTATCTCAGTGTTTGTGCAATGAATTTCTACAATCAACCTATGTAGTACCTTGTTGATATCGTCACTTCATAGTCAAAACCACCTATGCCCCATTTGGGTGGTTTTACAACTTCTAAAGGGTGCTTTTCAACTTTCCAAGCGGTTTTGGGAAAAAAAAGTGGTTTTGAAATATTTCGATCGAGAGGAATATTTTGATTGAATCTTGGAAAATTCTATTGTTGATGCCATCATGATGTAACCATGATGTCATGAAAATCCGACCCCAACTTTTCCCCTTCATTGTTGGTCTGTTTCGATTTTTGGCTCAACTTCAGGAGCCTCTTTCTCGAGCATACAAATGCATTTTTGAGTGATTTTTTCATTCTGCATATTTTTCATCCTCTATCTAGTTGTGTGATTGTTTTTGCAAAATTATGTACACTTTTTAAAAAAAAAAAGATTCTTGGAGGACACCCTAGATAGTTCTCATTTTTTGAACTTCTAAGGGCTCATTTGGGCTCATACAAACTCCTTTTTGGGTCCCATTTTTCTAAACTTGCATGATTTTTCAAGCTCTACATAATGATGGTGTTAATTATTCATGATTGTGTTTTAGAATTTTAAATTCTCATAATGTTTGTAGTGTAGAAAAATGTACTCACATTTTCACACTTTGTTTGGGCCCCTCAATTAAAAATGACTTAATTATACCTTAATGTAGTGTTGAAAATGTATCCCTTTATATATTTTCACACTTTGTTTGGGCTCCTCAATTAAATTGGACTTAATTATGCCTTAATAAACCCTATTTTACATCTACATGCCTAATAAATTACATTTTTTGAAGGGGAAACTTGACAAAAAATTAATGCCAACACATAATTAAACAGCTTGAGCAATGTGTGTTCCAGGAATAGGGACTTAGGACAAAAAATGGGTCCTCCCTAGGCCTTGGAACCCATTTTAAAAACATGTTTTGGCGGTATTTTTATCATCCCAATTTCAAATTTCAAATGTCGGCTTGTAATTTTTAATTTTCGAGAAATTAAATATAAATGTCTATAAATACAAGGTTATTTTATCAAATTAACATTATATTTTCAAGAGATCAATTACAAGATCCAATATTATTGTCAAAGGTGTTCAAAAGCATATTTCTTCATCATTTGTTGTAGCATTAAAGATCTCAACTACCATTTCAAAGTTATGTTCATTCATGCATGTATTTGGAGCTAACATTATGATGTAGGTTTCAAGATCTAATCCAAGCATTCAAGTCAAAGATTTAAAGAAAGACTCAAGCATCAAGATCCATATCCCTTGAAGCCATCTCATGCAAAATTTTAGTTTTTCAAGGGTTTGGTGAGTTGCAACATTGAGTTGTTCATTCATCATTCCTTTCATGATATTTCATTTCATTTCAAGGTTTACTTACCAAAACGGAGTTCGACCAAGGAAAATCCCCATTCACCAAATTTTTATTTTTTTTCCCTCTTGTGTTTGTGTTGCAGATTTTAGGTTGAAGAAAAATTGAAGATTGGAGATCTCTAAAGTGCAAAATTGCAAAAGTTACAAAAAAAGTTATCAAGATCATGAAAACTTAGATCTTGAGCTCATTTTCTATCATTTTTGCATGAAACCAGTGGGAAATTGCATCTCAAATATTTCTTTAGAGGCTCCCAAAAATTTAGTTCAAAAATCTATCTCAACACCCTTTCGCCATTTTTGGACAAGGGGTCCTAGACACTTCGCAACCAGAGAAGACACTCTACAAATGATTTTGAAGTAAGTTTTAAGTGTCTTCCACTCATCTAATTTGCAAAAAAATGATTATTTCTATTAGAGTTGTGTTTCATCTATATGAATCAAGTCTTAGGTTACAGATTTGAGGTCATTTTCTATTTTATTTTCATCTCCCAAAAGTACTATTTGAATTGTACCCCTTGTCCACACACACATAAAGTAAATTGCTAGATCTTCCATAGAATTGACTCACCTAAGGGTTGAAAGTCAAATCCATCTGGGAGGATCTCATTTCTTGAATGAAATAGAAAATAGTTAGGTTCATTACACCCCATTTTGCCCTTTCCATTTATAGTAATTTTGGTGAAACATTCCAAATTTGGTATTAACACCCTACGTGTTTTGACCCTATGCTATTTTTTCATTTTTCTATGTTTCACTCTTTTGAGGTTTTGCACTTCAAATCCACTTTGTGGAATCTATAATACACTATAAAATAAAGTGCCAGATCATCGTATCATTTTAGGGGGGTCATGCTTTGAACAATGAGGGTTTTCATTTTCATTTTGATTATTTTCTCGAGGTTTGAAAAACATACTTAATATATGTCTTCATTGTCCACCTCATGACATAAACTTGTAAGAACTCAAAACAAAAAATA